>CAIGRQ010182010.1:0-16490 GCA_903798375.1 Fraxinus sp. D2006-0159
TCTAGGAAACACGTTCCTGTCAATCTTTGTATGGAAGTATAGCAGCTTGGAATTGATTCTAAAATCTTCAACATGTGTACTCGCCGTTGAGACATGACATACTAAGTCATAGTGTTATGAGTTGATTGGATATCCAAATTGGTGAGATCTTGTTAAAGCACTACACAAATGAAATTCAAAAACTCACCACGATGTCGCCTCTGTTGTTGTGGCCGAATAGAGCAACCCCACTCATGAGCCAACCTCTTCTTTGATTGCTACATCAGGTAACAATGGTAAGGCTATTCATACTTCTGCACCCGATAGTAATAATACATGGATTATTGATTCTGGTGCTACAGATCACATGACCTTTAACAGTAATCATATTTAATCTATGCAACCATCCGAACAATATATAGTGTCTACAACCAATGGTACTCCATCTCCTGTGATTGGAGAAGGTTTAATTACTCTTTCAAATAATTTGAATTTGGATTATGTTCTGGTCGTACCTTTCCTTAACCAAACTCGTTGTTTGTTGCTCAAATAACCTGTACTTTGCATTGTATTTTAATTTTATGGCCTAACATTTGTGTTTTTAAGGACATTCGGACTCGAAAGACATTTGGTTATGGTACTAGAAGGTGGAAGCTCCATTATCTTGACCTAGTGCCCACTAGCTCCAAACAATTGGCTTAAGTTTTTGCAATGGATAAGTCTACCAAAACTTCAAAAATTTGGTTGTGACATAGGCGCTTAGGTCATGCATCTTTTGGATAATTAAAAAAAATGTTTCCTAAGTTATTTTCCCATTCAACTGCTTTAGATTTCAAGTGTGATAATTGTGAACCGACTAAAAGTCACCGTGTATCATTTCCATTAAGTATGAATAAAACTCTAGTGTCGTTTTTGGTGATTCACTCCGATTTATGGGCTCCAACCAATGTCCCTTCTCTAAATGGTGCACATTGATTTGTTTCCTTTATTGATGATCACACTCGTATGTCTTGGGTTTATTTGATGAAATCAATGAAGTTAATTCATTGTTTCAAATTTCACAAGATGATAGCCACTCAGTATCAATCTCATATACATGTTCTCCATATTGACAATGGTGGAAAATTTGTTAATCAAAACTTAAAATAATATATGCAGTCACAAGGAATTTCTCACCAGACAACTGGCCCTACTCTCCTCAACAAAATGGGGTTGAAGAGTGAAAAATAGTCACCTCCTTGAAGTTGTACAAGCTTCCTTGTTTGGGGCCCAGATGCCCACTGGGGTAAAACCATCACTATTGCGTCTTATCTCATCAATCGTGTACCTTCTAGTTCCTTACAATTTCAAACCCTCTTTAACGTCCATTATAAGATTGTAAGTGCTTCTACTGTCCCAAATCTGTCATCTAAAATATTTTGGTGTGTAACATGTGCACCTTCATAAACCCTTGAGAAATAAGCTGGAACCTCGAGCTCTTCGATATGTATTTGTTGGCCATCGTATAAGAAAAGCTATTGGTGTTATCATCCTCCTTCTCGAAGATTATATGTTACTCTTGATGTTGTATTTCATGAAAATGAAATGTATTATTCTGTTCTTTGAGTCCTCACTTCAGGGGGAGATTAGAAATAAATTGCAAACTCTGAATTACTCCTTAAACAACTTGGAATTTATAAGTAGTGACAGCTTAGATGATAGTGGTGAATGTCCAGATGAGGCAAATGAGCACAATTTGAAGAATAAGAATAGTCAGGATAAGATGGTTCTGCCCGTATCTCCATTACCAGTATTGCAGCTGTGACAATTGCAAGCTTCATCCCTTCGTGAGGTACCCTTTAACTAATTTCTCTCTCAAGCCGATTCTTTATCTTGAACTCGGGTAAATTTCGAACCTCATTTGAAAGTGCTACCTACTTGAGTCATAAGAGGAATACCTAGAGCAAACTATGAACCTATTCTTAGTTCCAAGCCTAAGTATCACATAAGTAACGATGTGTCTTATCATAGATTGTCAAAGGAAAATGAATCATTTCTGAATCAATTATGTACTGTATCTATTCTTAGTAGTGTGCAGGAGGCTTTGAAAGATCCCAAATGGAAGGAAGCAATGAAGGAAAAGATTTAAGTCCCTCCAAAAGAACTCAATATGGGAAGTTATTGACTTGCCAGAAGGAAAGAAACCCAATCGTCAGATGTAGGTGGGTCTTCACCATTAAATACAAAGTTTATGGAATCATAGAACGATTCAAAGCCAGACTCGTCACCAAAGGATATACTCAAACTTATGGAGTTGATTATGTTGAAACATTCGTACCAATGGCTAAAATTAATATTTTTCATATTCTATTATCCCTGGTTGTGAATCTTGATTGGACTTTGTACCAATTTGATGTGAAGAATGCATTTCTGCATGGAGAACTTGAAGAAGTATATATAAAGCTACCTCTGTATGTAATATGCAGTTTGAGGACAGAAAACAAGTTTGTAAATTGAGAAAGACCTTGTATGGATTAAAGAAATCGCCTAGAGCGTGGTTTGGAAGGTTCACAAGTTCTATGAAGACTTTTGAATATAAGCAAAATAACTCTGATCATACTCTTTTCTTGAAGCTCAACAAAGGAAAGATTAATGCTCTTATTGTGTATCTTAATGATATGATAGTGATCGGGAATGATCCAGAAGAGAAGAAGGCACTGCGGGACCACCTTGCTCACGAGTTTGAAATGAAAGATCATGGTCAGTTGAAGTATTTTCTTGGAATCCAAGTATCAAGATCAAAGAAGGGTATTTTCATGTCTCAAAGGCAATATGCTTTAGATTTGCTGAATGAAACTGGCATGACAGCGTAATCCAGTTAGTACTCTTATGGAAGAAAATTTGAAACTATGCATGTACTGGATCAAGTTCCTACTAACAAGAACGATATCAGAGACTAGTTGAGAGGTTGATGTATCTTGCACATACTCGGCCTGATTTGGCTTATGCAAGTGTTGTCAACCAATTTATGCACTCCCCAGGCGAAGAAAGCATGAATGCCATCATTCGTATCTTAACTTGAAGTCATCCTGGGGAAAATGTATTATGTTTACAAAATGAGATAACTTGGACATTAAATGATATACTAATGCTGATTGGGCTGGTCAATCGAAGATAGACGATCTACATTCGGATATTTCACATTTGTAGGTAGGAATCTCGTTACTTGGCGAAGAGAAAAATAAGAGATAGTGGCTAGATCAAGTACCGAGGCCGCGAATACAGGGGAATGACCAAGGTAGCGTGCGAATTTTTGTGGATAAGAAATCTGTTGCATGATCTACATATTGAGCAGGCTAGTCCAATGAAGTTAGGTTATGATAATAAGGCAGCAGGTGATATTAACCATAACCCATTTCAACATGATATGACTTCATTTTCGCATACACCTACAGGTGTTCAAACTACAGGTCTAGAAATTTCATATTTCTTTAATAAGTTATGTTTTCATCAACTTTTTCTTTTCAATTCTATTTCTTTTTCACATAACGATATAGCTTTTAGAGATATCTTAATTTTAATATTTCTGGATCGTGAACCTCTTTGAATTTATTCAAATTGTTATGTCTATATACTCACTAGGAATATATATCTCCTCAATAGAACAATTGTTTTGGTAGACGGTGACGAAATTGTTAGAGGTGATGTTCCTTTTAGAAGGGCAATTTTTTTTACAATTTGCTCAATTTATTTATTTTGTAGATTTTTGTCTTAAAATCAAATATCGTCATGCTTCAAGTATACTACTTATTTATCAAATATAATATTAACGAACTGTCCTTCCAATTCATCAATTCAATTCGAAACACTAAAAAGTAGTGGTTAGATGTCGATAATCTCTTTGATTAGTAAATGTATATAATGAGTTTTTATTGAATTTCAAGTTCGAATTATCTTGTCCAATGATCTAGATATTATAATGATATGTAATGTTATGTTTATTATTTTTACCTACTTAATTCCTCCCCTAATACTGAGAAATATGTCCAATTAAAATGATAGTCAATAAATTGTGTAATAAAATTCCACTTGTATAAATTTAAGATATTTTATAAGGACTCAACCTAAACATGTATTCTCATGAAAAGATTTCATATATATTGTGCTATAAAAATCATTAGATCGAAAATATTAGACTTTGATCATAGAAGCTAATTGCAGCACAGAGAACTTTAATGTTGACATGATAGAAAAATGCTATTGTATATAAATAGCATTCTCTAGTCAGAAACGGAAAACACTTTGTTCTCAATGATAATGATTTGAGAATTACTTTAAAACACTTAACAATCAATTGTGTTAAACCATGTATTGTCATCTCGACTATCATTAATCAAAATTTATAGATTTAGGCTCACTATTTTGATGTGTAATCTAAAAATGATGTTCATTAACAGGAGAACCATTTTTATTCTCATGATGACAACAAATAACTTATTGATCATGAAGAACAATATCTTAGTACATTATGGGCTTGTTCGGTATAGCTCAAAATCAAATTAAAATTAAAAATATAGTCGTTATTGAGTTCCACTAGTCTAATAAAAGTCAACAATAACGGCTAATTTTTCAATTTTAATCCGATTTTAATCTCTACCGAACACGCTCTATATGCTTATATTTGCTAAAGTAAATAATTACACTAAAAAGTAGTGGTTAGATGTCGATAATCTCTTTGATTAGTAAATGTATATAATGAGTTTTTATTGAATTTCAAGTTCGAATTATCTTGTCCAATGATCTAGATATTATAATGATATGTATATGTTATGTTTATTATTTTTACCTACTTAATTCCTCCCCTAATACTAAGAAATATGTCCAATTAAAATGATAGTCAATAAATTGTGTAATAAAATACCACTTGTATAAATTTAAGATATTTTATAAGGACTCAACCTAAACATGTATTCTCATGAAAAGATTTCATATATATTGTGCTATAAAAATCATTAGATCGAAAATATTAGACTTTGATCATAGAAGCATGTATTGTCATCTCGACTATCATTAATCAAAATTTATAGATTTAGGCCCACTATTTTGATGTGTAATCTAAAAATAATGTTCATTAACAGGAGAACCATTTTTATTCTCAAGATGACAACAAATAACTTATTGATCATGAAGAACAATATCTTAGTACATTATATATGCTTATATTTGCTAAAGTAAATAATTCGATATGACATTCAAAAAGTTTGTTAGTAGGGTATAGTTCTACGAGGAATTAACTTGATTATGGGGTTGTTTGAGCCCCAAATTTTTATTTTATTTTTTTTTTCAAAAAATGCATTTTGCACTAGTGTTATGATGTAGAATGTGTGGTTAAAAAATAAGAAAAAAATTGAATTTATTTGTAATATTATTTTATTAAAAAATTTGTGATTGAAATGTGGTCAATTCACTGCTCAATAATACATTTTGATGGAAAATGAGGCTCAAACAAGGACTATATAATTCGTTATCTCCATGGTTGGATAGAGGAGGGACTGGATTAGGCTGTAGTCCCCAACCTATTCATTTTTGTACGTAATTTTTTCTTCATTTTTCTTTTTTTGTGCAACTTTTTTTTTTACATATTAGTCCAACTTATTATTTCTTTTTTTAGTCTGTTCCTAAATCCATCCCTAATTATCTATGAGAAACAATTAATATGGGCTTATTGGATTAAAAAACACGAACTATTTGGTCACGATGATGCGTATTATTTAATACACATAAAACACACTCATCAACTAGTTTATCTATACGCACAAAGCATTATTTATTACGATATTTGAGAAGTTGATACATAAGATTAGAATGCACAAATGTAGAGATCTCGGGGGATGTTAAGAATTAGGAGGCAACGCCTACGAAGCATTATCAAGCTTCTATAGTGAAAATTCGTATCATTTTTTTTGCTTATATCAGTCTAACCAAAAATCCCATGTTGAACCCAACTCCAAACATTTTTTTGGATATGTATGTGGGTGTATCTTGGCATTGAAGCTACAATTGTCAAGTTAGCAATTCCAGAAAAGGAAAAATAATGATTGGTTATATGGATTTATGTTGAATGGACCACCAGTACCACTTGCAAGCTTTTAGACTGCTGCATTTAATCCGATGAAGATGATGATCAAACTGCCCTGCTCTATAATTTCTGAACAAATAGCCACAGAATCGCCCAAACAATAATACTACCACATTGAAGTGTGTGCCTATATTCAATGTTTTCTGCATACTCGACAAGAAATTCATTTTTCGTCAAAACGAGTTTAGAGTTGATCTAGGCAAAGACGGAGATGGGGGCTGGTCCACCATTCTTAGTTAATTTGTAATGTATTTTTCAGTTTCGCCCCTTCAAAAAAAGAATTTTCGGGACCCCTGTATTTTCGTCTCCTCAAAATTAAAATCCTGACTACGTCCCTGGATCGAGGGTAGCAAGATTTTTTACAGTCCACTATAACCTAATTTATTTTTGTCATTAAAAGGACTTGTGTCCCTGAAGCCATATAATTTTAGTTTTCTAGTGATTATTAAAACCTATATGTAAGACCAATATTGCAAGGTTTATCTCCAATTATATAAGCTAGTTATAGAGACTACAAAATATGGAACTTAAACAAAGATCAATCACAGAAACCAGGGAAAAAAAGATTAAAAGGAGCAACGTAGTAAGTTCGGAGAAAGTCAAATAAGGGTCCTTACAATCCCCCTAAATATAGTCCGGCCAATAAAAGTTAATAGAGTAATGTTATTTATACTGAAAGTTATCGGTAACTGGCATATACATAGTAGTTCTTATTTAATGCGCTAATGTGCTTTTTATTGTCTCATACATCAAATAAAAAATTGTCATGTGTATGTCACGTAAAACCAGTATCGATAGTCTTCACTATGAATAGCATTATTCAACTTAATATGCAGCTTCTTTAAATGGAAATATCTGTTATCTGGTTGGCAGAAAACAATAGTTAATAGAGATATTCTCAAAAACTCCAAAACAATCTGATCCAAAATATGTGGTAGAGAAGGCTTCAGCCATTAGATCTTGTTTTTTTTTTTCTATATTTGTTTCATCAAGTGTAGTTGCCTCACAGTTGCATGCTTACAAGGAAATGATTAAAATCTACACAAAAAAGACAAGATATCAAGAATCAAAAAAGTAAATGGTTAAAAATTAGCTGAGTGCATGCAATAAACTGGAAATTTAGCAGCAAACCTGCTCAAGATATATGTACTTCCAGTATACATATTGTTGCTTGTTGAATTGACAGGAAATAGAAAATCACTTATTCAAAACTGCTTAAAATTAACCAAAATGATAAAGAAAAAAAAAAGGCAATTTTCTTTGTTATAAGGAAGCTTTAAAGCTAAATGGGAAGATGCATATAACAAAGTTCCAAGAAACATGTTCCATCTTTTCTTTTTCAAGTTTCAATGATTCAAAGTTGCAATTTCCAACATTTTGCACTACGCAAGTGATTCTCTTTTAGATTAATTTTTGTACAGTGAAATGAGTTTCCCTCCTTTTTGCCTATTTTAGGGAAGAATTGTTGGGAGTGCAGAAGAATCCCTTTTTTTCTTTATTGAAAGCTTGAGGCACAAGTTCATTACTAGAGGGGGAGGAGGTTGCTGGTTTTCAACTGGGGTTTTATTTATTTCTCCAGTTTCTTGAGCATAGAGTAAACCATCTTGTTGAACCATGTCACACAAAAATAGGTCAAATTTTAGTTTTTCACCATAATTCTAACACGTGCACAATTTTCATAAATGATTTTACACAAAGAATTGACCTAGGACATATGCCTCTTATAACTCATTTAAAAGCTTAAGTCGCGCGAAAAAATTATTTAATTCTTACTTCAACTAGTCTTAAATGTTCCTCACTATTTCTCACTTTGTGCATACAGTAGTAGAGTTTGGGTGATATTCACTAGCTGATGGTTTAAACAATTAATCTTCTTAATGGTGTCAAATCAACTATAGATCCATATATAGTTAAAACCATTCTTTCTTTCTTTTTCTACTAAAAACCATTCTCCTTTTTAATCAATAGTAACTTGCATGGCATCCTAGTCAATTATATAAATTTTATGTGATCTTTTTACTTTTATTTTGTGTGTTGGAGAAGCAAATTTAGACTAAAACACTTGTATGTATCTTTATCTCTTAATTATAAATTATAACACAAACTGAATAAGAACAAAAGAGAGAACAAAACAAAATTTACCACTAATTAATGCCTTTTCAAATTCCTCTTCCTAATTGGTGCATCAATTCTTTAAATTAAAGGCATTAAGAGAGAATTCAATTATTAAATATGTTATTGTGATTTCATGGAAAATTAGTGTATAAAAAGGATAAAAAATTCCAACACATGAGCTGGGAATATATTAAGAAATTAAGAAAATTATGTAACTATTCTTAGAATTAATATTGCAGCCTAAAACATGCAAGTGCAAGTTCTCATAATTAATTTTTTGCAAAGGCAAATTCAAGAAATCCTACTAAATATTTTAAATTAGCATTTTGAAGATTACAACCAAACCAAACCAAATGAAATTGAAGGTTAAACAAAGAAACCAGATTTTTCCAAGCAATACAATGTACACATGAAGTTGAACCTACTGACCTTAAAAATAAACTCTAAATTCATCTGATCTGCTCCAACTCCATCATGATCTTGATAAAAATTGAACAAAATCTCTCGTTTTTTCTTCCTTCAGATTCAAAAAAGAGTCAATTTTGTTCACTCTAGATATATTACCAATGCTAATTTCGTGCATAAAAGCCGTATTTATTTAACTCCGTTCATCCCATTTTCGATTTGCCATCAGCAAAAGGCGAGAAGATAACATGAAATAAGGCTCGTAATCCGCTCGAAAATATTCCAAGCCAAGAAATTGTAACACTGTTAAAATGGTGGCCTCGCAGAACTTCCGCCCCACCCACCGAACAAATCAGCTGAAAAGGGATAATTTGGGGGTTCATTTCCGCCTGAATTCAAGAAAGAACCACCACCACCGCTGCCATTACCACCACCACCACCGGCTGTGACACTTGATGACTGCGATGCAGCAGGCGGAGTTTGAGCAGTGCCCTCTTCCTCCAAAGGCAACCGTTCAAAAATTGCATTTGCAAACGAAGCAGCCATCAGAACCACTGGACCTGAAGCAATCAAAGGCCCAACCACGCTCCCACCAACTACCTGCCCCTGCCCTCCCGACAAGAATATCGACAGACCACCAGCGCCCGGCGGTGCAGGAGGCGGAAGCACCGTCCCGGAAAGGGAAAGTAACTCGAATCGGCCATGCAGTGTCACCACATTCCCGGTAGGTGCCGCCGGCTGACGCAGCGTGACATTTGAAACTGTGCCGCTGCCACTGAGAACACAAACCCCTCTTCCCCTCCGCCTTGCATATACAGATACATTCTCCACTATATCACTGCCAGCTGAGACTTCAAGAACATGAGCTCGGAGGGCATTTGGGGTGTCCCTCGTGACAATTACTGGAGGCTTTGGCTTGTTCTTGGAACCAGGAGGTCGGCCCCGGAGGCGTCGGTTGGGGTTTGGCGTGCCACCAGAACTGGTGGTGGCAGCCGTGTCTGTATCAGTTTTTTGGTCCTTTTCAGGCGAGTCTTTGGAATCTGAAGGCTCAGTCCCTGTATTATTCTGGTGTTGGACAAGTGATGATGATCTCCGCAAATGGAGCTCCGGGCTGAGAAGCTGATGAACGTAGCGAGAACCTGACCCTTGCTCGTGCCCCGCCATTTCCGCATCTACTTAATTTCTATATTATGGATAATCTCAGGAAAACAAGAGCGAATTTTACAGAAGGGCTTCAAAAAAAAAAATATTTAGATCCACGGTGAAGGACTATTGACTAGAATCCCAAAACTGAAATCCATTTATGTTCTTCAACTACTCATCGTTGAATTTCAGCAGCACACTGTAGTCATCTGACCGCTTCATGACTCCAACTTGGATGACAAAAAAGCAAACAAAGATTCAAACCCTAATGGCTCAAAAGTCAAAGAACAGGCGCGCGATTGATCTAAGCCAAAGAACCCTTCAACTATGAATGGAAATCTTGAAATCAAGCTCACAAGACTCAAATTTTTATTCTGTTTTCCAATTTGGTGAATAAGAGAGAGGGTGGGAGATACTTACGGATGAAGAAAAACCTTGAAAGATATTCTTAATTCAGAGTGGTCAGTAGTGAAGTAGCAAGGCGATGGAGGTGAAATGAATAAAGAAATGAAAAGTAAGAATATTTATATCGAAGTGACAAATTAATACTCGACATGGCAGACCACGCGCTTAAAGAACTATAGCCTATAGGGCTTGACTGTAAAATGGAACCAGCAGCATAAGGCGGTGCAAATGATTCCGTCGTGTCAAGGTTTTGTGTAAAGCAATTAAGTTACTTTATATTCACTCAATAAAATCTTCTACACATAAATTAATAAAATTACTTTAAATTTCAATCACATATTCTCCAAATAAATACTATCCATTACTCCACTAATATTGTCAAGATCAAACAAATAACTGATAGCTAATTGGTTAGTCCGATCTTGAAGTGACCGATGATGATACTGAGAAGGAGTACCTAAAGCACGATTGATTATTTATCCCCACTATAGGGCTTGACTGTAAAATGGAACCAGCAGCATAAGGCGGTGCAAATGATTCCGTCGTGTCAAGGTTTTGTGTAAAGCAATTAAGTTACTTTATATTCACTCAATAAAATCTTCTACACATAAATCAATAAAGTTACTTTAAATTTCAATTACATATTCTCCAAAAAAATACTATCCATTACTCCACTAATATTGTCAAGATCAAACAAATAACTGATAGCTAATTGGTTAGTCCGATCTTGAAGTGACCGATGATGATACTGAGAAGGAGTACCTAAAGCACGATTGATTATTTATCCCCAGCCCCTAAATACATACAAAAAACCATAATAAAATTGAAAACAATTAAAAATGGAAATAAGAAGACATTTTACATATTCATTAATTTCTCCATTTTGAATTATCAATTTGGTGAAGCTAGATGTACTGGTAAGGGTCAAAACCACTAAAACGTTTCTAAATGTGACTTCCAGTATGAAATGGTAGCGAGATAAACCTCCACTTTTTCCTTGACGTGTAGGGTATTCCGACTACCCCGATCAGTGCTATCTGCAAAATGAGATCGATGCTTTCTCCCCCATTATACCTTTGGCATGAGAATCAGTAGTTGGTTTAAAAAAATAGGAAGAGAGTATAATGAAAATTCAAGCAGTTCAAATTTCAAGAAGAATATCTTTGTCACCTTAGAGGTATTTATAGGTATATGATGTAATGCACCAATTCTGCGATTAATGGTATCACGTGTCCCACGTAAATCTTCCCACTTCCCCCACGTTCTTACAGGATGACCCCCACTCCTCAAGCGGTTGGTTGTGCCCATGTTTGCTGTTGAGTGGTTCCCGTCCAACTCATTGTCATTTGTATGGGTTAAGTGTAGCGTTGGCCTTATAGTGGTAAACGGTCTATGTAAACGTAGAGGGTCTCATGATAGTGAGCACCCTTATGGGGTCGACGACCTCATGGTGGTGGTATACAGTCTGTAGGGGTAGACGGTCTATCGTTTGATGCTCTACATGAGGTGCATATCGAGTAGTTCTTTCCTCAATGGCCATCGTGGATAATTATTAATGTCATATTATATCATATCTCATCTACCTCTTGTTGATGTCTATCAATAAGAGATAGCCTCTTCACGCTGGTTAATTAATAATAATAATAATTTTTTGATTTTTTTCTTAATGTTTGTCGACATTTAATATAAACGAGTCAATCAACCCAATGACGTACAACGATGAAAATATTGTACAAGTGGCACCCCATAAATGGGCTTTAGTTTTGGGTGGGTGGGGGGAATTTCCCCCAAAAAAATTTTAAAATCCATCACTATTTAAAGAGGTGTGTGTTCTACGTAAATCTTCCCACTTCCCCTACGTTCTTGCAGGACGATCCCCACTCCTCAAGTAGTTGGTATGCTCATGTTTGCTGTTGAGCGATTACCGTCCAATTCATTATCATTTGTATGGTTAAGTGTAGCATTTGTCTTATAGTGGTAGACGACATATGTAAACGTAAAGGGCCTCATGGAAATAGGCGGTTTCATGGAGGTTGACAACCTCATGGTGATAGGCGACCTCAAGTGGTCGATGGTCTCATAGTGGTAGGGCTTATGTAAACGTAGAGGGCTTCATGGGAGTCGACGGCCTCAAGAGGGTAGACGGCCTATGTGAATGGGCCTCATGGTAGTGGGCCTTATGGTAGTGAGCGGCCTTATGGAGGTATACAGCCTGTATGGGTAGACAGCTTATCGTGTTGTGCTCTACATGAGGTGCATATCGAGTAGCTCTTACATCATCGGCCATTGTGGATAATTATTAATGTCATCTTATATCATAGTACATTAATGAATCCATTTGACCAAGACATGGTGAAAAATGAGAGCCTTAAAAAATAGAAAGGATGTACCTGAAAAATAATTGCAATTATTATTATTATTATTTTTTTAAATGAAGAAGTCGTATTTTTTAAAGATTGCCTTTTTCATATTACCCAAATCGTTTTTTCAACTTACACAAAGTAATAATGTTATACGGAACTCGTGACAGTTAACAAGTTTAAGTGAAAATGATGTCATTTATTCATTGTTTGTTGAAGTTTAAATGCACTTTTATTTCGCTATTAAGAATGATATTAAGCACAATTTACACTCAATAACATTATTCTAATACAAAAAAATGAACTAAATTTTCATATAATTACACATTAATTACAATATTAGACTAATTAAGTACTTCATCATTATTTTGAAACAATAATGTTTTTATTAGTGATTTTTTTGTGTGATTAAGAGTATCTCCAACCTTGCACCATTACACCATAATTCACCAAATTGAACCAAATATTTAGTGCAAATTTCCTCCAACCTGTTGCACCATTTTGCACCGAAATGGTTAAATTTTATTTTGCCCTTCTCTTTCACTTTGCAAAATATTTCGTTAAAGAGTATTTGTATCCATTTTTGTGATATTATTATTATTATTATTATTGTGCAAAACTTACATCATATTTTTGTGCAGGCCTGAGATAGTCTAAATAGTAAAGAAAAAATTTGAATTTACACTTAAAATATTTTATTGTGTAGATATATGATTAAAATTGAATATGAAAATTAATTTTTTTTTTTTTATTATGTTAGAGAAAGTTGAATGGAGAAATTTCTGGGGGTGAAAGGAAGAAGGGGGTGCGAGAGCACGTGGAGGTTGTCTGGTCATTGGAACTTGTCAATTTACTCAATAAACCTTATCTTAACAAGAATCATGCTAGGGGTACAAAATATTTGCGTCAGGCACCCCCTCAATAGGGGGCGACACGTGTCATTTTGTCAACCTTTTCGTCAAATATTTTTGTACAAGTGCTTTTCCCATCTGGACAATCGTTCATACCAATCAATTCAGTTATTCTAAGTCTACCCCTACATGAATAGGAATTTTAGGGGGCAGAAATTCCGTCTATCAAGCCACAATAATGTATTGTCAATCCAATGCACAATCAGACAATTATACCCCACAACTTCTCCCCACCATGAATTCCTGGCCGTTGGTAATTTATTTATCTTTAAAAATTTATTTTTAATCACATATTTCCCTCATAAAATAACTCTACACATAAATTCAATTTTCTTTTCTATTTTTTTATTTTTAATTACCCCCTCTTCAAAAAATGACATTATAAAATATTTTCTATTAAAAATGAGGTTCAAAATATTATTATCTCTCTCTCTCGTTTTTTTCCCCCCTTACTAGTAAAGGAAAGCGCAAAATTTTTCAAGAATTAATCTACTAGTACAAAAAAAGTTAACTTTCTTTACAAAACGTCACATGACGGCCCCTATTGGGGGGCACCTGCAGCGGGTGTCAAATTATTTTGTATAAGTAGCAATGTTCATTTTTCAAAGCCCATGTCATCATATGCAATGGGACATGACAAAGTTATCACCTTGTTTGGCTTAGCTTCTTTTCTTTCTTTATTAAAAGAAAAAAAAAATTGATTTTTTATTTTGCGATTTCTTTGCCAATTTTGAAAACGATAGTGTATTGTGAGTAAAAAGGTCAAGCTAACATTTAACTATTTTTGTAGCGTTCAACCAAGCACATAATTTCTTGATTGCAAGAGTGGAATTTGGTTGGAAAGAAAATGAATTTCAGGAAATTGAATTGTCCAGAATTATTTTTCTGGGAATTGTCAATTAATTGTGTTTGATTAGTATAATTTTCCACGTGGAAAATATTGAAATTTTGAAATTTTTTTATGTTCGTTTGACTTTGTTTTACATGAAAATAGTCCATTAAATGGATAGAATTTGTTACAATTGGGGATATGATTTGTTTCCATTGCTTAAAAAAGGAGGGAGGGGGGGGGNTGGTGGAAAAACCAATTCAAGGAAAATAAAGAAGATGAGTCACATGGGGGATAGGATGGAAAACTAATTCCAAAGTATTTTTTTCCAATCAAACAATGTAAAAGATGGAAAATAAAAATGATTTCCAAGTTCCATGAAAAAATGGAGACATCAAACAGTGCCTAACTAAAATTTGCATCAAACTTCACTCAAATTACACTTCACAATTCACGTGTTTTACCCAATGTTCTAAAAAGCGTAAAGCGTTGCGTAGTTTCGATGTCGAGAATCAAGAATTACAAGATTAAGCGTGTCAATGTGAAGAATAAGCGTCATAATGCGTCTAGTATTTTTAATATTATTTTAATTATTTTTAAGACTTTAAATATATTTTTATATAAAAACATATTTTTTTATGGAAAAAAAAACAAAAAGGGGATAAGGCACGCTTAAGCGCTCTATACCGACGTTTAATCCCGCTATAGCGCGTTTAATCTCGCTATAGCGCGCTGTAGCGGTCAACAAAAAAGGTTGACCGCTTTTTTACGCGAATACCCTGAAGCGAAGCGTTTTCGCTACGCTCCGCGTTATAGCGCGCTATAGCGGCGTTATTTCCCGCTATTTAGAATACTGATTTTACCTCTCAGTTGGCGTGGACTCGTGAATTACGTGAATTCACCAAGTCCTTTGGATTGGACTCATGAACTAACACAAGAAAACGACATTTGAATTTGTAAAATCCAATTAGAGGTGAGGTGGATTAGAATGTTATCATGGTCCAATTTTATTTGTATATATTTTCTGAATTAATTTGTATAGCTCAGAAGGCACGAAAGAGAAAAGTATTGAAGACCAGACCACCCAATAAAGAACTATAGCTTCATATATGCTATTTTTTTATTATTATAAAAGCACCTCAAGTAGAATCCTGTCGAGCCTCTTGAACGAATGGTCGAGTCCTAATAACATCAATCATGGACTATATAAGATTTGGAGTTAGACTATTGATAATTGTCTTTTATACACTTATTTAACATCTAAAATAATTGATATTTGATAATTCTTTTGACAAAAAATATCCTAAGTTGTTATATTTCATGTTATATAGGTAAAACTCAATGATTGAACGAGGAATTGGAAGAAACAAGAGAAAATCAAGGAAAATGGCAAAGTCCAAAGTTTGAGGATCAAATTGTAAATATTCAATAGTTGATTCGAACCATACGATGATACTTTAAAGATTTTTAGGAGACAATTTGATGGAATTAGAATTCAAAAAGGAATGGAATATGATCAAAATCAATTTTCAATCACACAAGTTATATTTCAGATTTTTTGTTGAAGATTGAGATTCATTTTTTGCATAGTAAACGTTCGAATTGGAAAAATTCTACTTTATAAAAGTTGTATCCCTTTGAGTTAGATTTTCAACGCATTTTGAATTGCATCAATCTGATATTTTTAAAGAAAGTTATGACCAAAATACTAACTACTATGCATAAACAAAAAAATCGAGAGCGAAGGCAACTTTCCTTATTCGATTGGAACTCTTTTGAAAACTAATTTGGACCTAATTTTCAACCAATTTTATACCCCTACAAATACCTAACAACAGAATACATATTGGAGATCTCTCACATACATCTTGTACTCCAATATTCATCAATTATTATCATCAAATGAGAAAAATTCATAATTTTATGAGAAAATTAAATGGAACTTGCAAGAATTCAATCGATTAAAGATTCAAACTTGTTTTTTGGGTAAAGAAGAGAAATCGCAAGTGGAGATTCATCAAGAAACCATTGAAAAGATTCACAATTTCACGATTCATCTTCATCTTCTCAATTTATTAAAAATTCTGGTTATATCATTTCACTTAAATATGATTTCTTGAAATTTCGATATGTTCAACTAGTTTTATACATTGTTATGATGAGATAAGTTCTTATTATGATATTTTTAGTTTTTAATTAATTAATTTGATTTGATCTGTGGATGT
>CAIGRQ010182014.1:0-11316 GCA_903798375.1 Fraxinus sp. D2006-0159
TTCACCTGCACCACAATCATCTAACCATCTCAAGCACCGACACTCAGCTGATGAGAATATCCGGGACGAGGCCCGTCGCCACAACGCTGCTCACAACTTCTCCTCCAAGCACGTGCCCTTTAACGCCGACACACCTTCTCCTCCAAGTACGTCGATCGAGTCCTATTTTCTCCGACATCTTCACTGGTGGTGGGGGCTAGGGGTTGGGTCGCAGGATGCGATAATGTGGTAGAGAGAGAAGATGGGAGAGAGAGAGAGAAATGAATTGGGGGGAGGGTTGGGATTGAAAATTAGGGTTGGGGTGGTGGACGGGAAATATTTATTAACAATTTTATTAAATTTATATTACCACCTAATTTTAGAAATGTAAACTTCACCTTTCTTATTTTTGAATTGTAAACTTGAAAAGAAGGGACTTAGGTAATTTTCTCATTAAATAAACCAACCAGTCCAGCCAACGCAAATCCAGCCAAATTGATTTTTTGTTAGCCCATCATTTGGGCCTTATCATTATCCTTCCCCTTTCCATTCCAATTTTATNTTATTTTTGAATTGTAAACTTGAAAAGAAGGGATTTAGGTAATTTTCTCATAATTAATTTACTTGTTTAGCCCCTGATTGATCCACATTAAAATTTTCATTATCATTCTTCTACTCATTTTCAAAAACATATTCTTCAATAAAATAATATTTTCTATCGCATCAATAATTTTTTCTTTGTTTTCAACCACACATTCTTCATCAATTTACTATTTCAGAATACATTTTTCCAAAATAATGTGGTTCAAACAAGGTCTTAAAATAAAAGGAGATAATTTTTATAAGGGTTATGCTACATCAACATAATCCTTTACATAATGTGCCCCCCCAAAAAAATAGGGGACCTCCATGCGATCATTATGACACACATTATGTACAATATTATGTACAAATAGATTTACCCTTTTTATAAACTGTAACCTTTTAAAATGTGAGATATTTCCCCGTTCTTGCTACATTAAAATTAGTTTTTGAAGAAAAATATATTTTGAAAATAGAGATTTTTTTTTAACAATGTATGAATATTTTTTCCAGTTAAGGGTGTGTTTGAGCCATATTATTTTGAAAGAATGTATTCTGAAATAATAGATTGATGAAGAATATATGGTTGAAAAAGAAGGAAAACTTATTAATGTAATAAAAAATATTATTTTATTGAAAAATGTATGGTTGAAAATAAGTAAAAAAAATGTGAATGAAAATTTTAATATGTATTAAACAATGGCTAAGCAACATATGAACAGGTGTGCAGTTGGGTTGAGGTTTGAAGGTTTTGTGTGCCAATGTGGGTTAGTCATATTTGACAACATTAAACTCCCGTGTGACAGCTTTTGAAGTTATAAGTTGATCGACCTCACGAAATATGTAGTTAAAAAGTAAATAAACCTGTAAGTTCAATAAAATACGTGGTTAAAAATAAAATCTAACCATATCATAATTCTAGAGAATATCGTTTTTGAATTAGATTCTTGCTACAATTCCCTTGACCAGACCAACCTTTCTGTAATGAACCGACCTTGCGCCTGAGCTGTTATCTTACGTACTGTCCGCTTTGAGTTTGCTCAATTGGTACCAGAATTCAACTTAAGTCTCTCATATGATAGAGGTATTGGGTTCGAATCCTGGGAACGCGTCAGAAAGCCATGAGGGGTAAGATGGGCTTAGATTCTCCTGAAGCGAACAATACGTAAGATAACGGCTCCGACGCGAGGTCGGGTCGTTACACTTTCTCCCACCTACTAATCACAAATCGCATTTGTTATGGCCCCATGAAGACCCGCCACGTGTCGATGAAACTGATTCCCATCATGTCACTTGGTGGTCTAGGTGATTTCGCCTAGAACGAGGTGTCGGCGAACCGATCACACTTATACTGAGTTGAAGCACCCACCCCCGACAAAAGAACCGAACTCATTCGCGGCTCATAGCAGATGTAAAGGCCCACACTCCGCATCTGCAGTATTACATAAACATGCCACGCCTCGTCTCTCCAAAGATCTTTTGAACAAAGATCTTTCCAAAGTCAAATCTTTGATTGATTGATGGAACGTGTAGAATGGCATAAACGGTCAACTCAACTACCTTTGTCAGAACATTCAATGCCCGCCAACCTATAGATTGACAGTTGACACTTAGGATGGGACGATCCTTGTGGATTTGGTGCCACGTGTCTTCTTGTCCAACGACTCTCCTCCTCCCATCCTTAATATAAATACCACACGTTGTGTCATAAGAAGGGGTCGATTTCATTCCATAAAATTGGTAACCTTAAGCATTGCAAGCTTTCTTTTCGTTAATAAACATACACTTTGTCACTCACCCCCCCCCTCTCAACCACGTTCCGGTGATTACTTAACTATCGGTGACCACATTTCGGTTGATTGAAAACTGAATTTACCATCGGAGTGCTCGCAGTCGTTTCCAACCCCACCAAAAAAGACCACGAGTGACTAACGGCGTACTACCGTGTGCAAGGAGGAGTTGACGTGAAGACTTGTTCTGTTGGTCACATGTCCAAGCCATTTTTCAGGATCAACAATATTCTCACCTGAACATATAAGCAAATGGTCTATCGAATAAAGTTTGGAGTAGATTTTGTTGAGCAACCTCTTGCTCACATCTACATAGGAAGGTCAAACAAAGGAAACCAATAGGTAGCACAATGTTTTAGTACAAGATGGATTATGAATCATCATGTTCACCGCCATAAGCAGTATGTTGATTGTTACAACAATGCAGGCCTACTTGATCTATTTGTCCACTCGGTTTCTGGGTTTCTACCTGTCTATGCATCAAACTCGTACCATTTTTATCTACCATGACACGAAAGAAGAAGAAGATAAGACTTGGTTAATTTGGCACGATTTAGGAGAAAACGGGATTTTGAGAGAGAGAATAGGATCAGTTTTGATCCAGTTGGGATTGTTTTTGGACTAGTTTGAATAGATTTTGACTGAATAGGACCGATTTGTCTAACTTAGAGAGTGAAGGTCTTTTAGAATAAGAATATTTCATTAGCCCGTGTTTGAGCCACATTATAATTTTCATTTTCATTCTTCTACTTATTTATAAACACATATTATTCAATAAAATGATATTTTCCATCACATCAATAACTCTTCCTTCTTTTTCAACCACACATTCTCCATCAATCTACTATTCCAGAATACATTCTTCCAAAATAATGTAGCACAAACACACCCTAAAAAAAATGTTTTAAACAAAAATCATGAAGTAATAAGCATAAGTAGGATAAATTTTGTACATATATAGAATTAAATCTGCATACATTGGGACAATCAAAATGATCCTCAATATAATGGAATTAGATCACAAAGAGATGAAACTCAAACGCAGGACGAAAGCGTCAGGTTTTTCAGCCAACCTAAAAAGCGGTGAAAACACGGAAGTCTGCGAAATCCAGCCCAAAATCGAGAAGACAGAAAAACTGAATCTTTTGATATCTGTATTATCGAAGCCTACCAAAAAGTAGGTCGATAGAGCTGTGTCATTGATACAATATTCTAACGCGTTATTGTTCAGGGCTGCGAATGAACTAACTAGTTCTGTTTACGTCTGTCGGTCTCAAGGAGGAGTGAAACGCCAAAATCTAATTACATTGGTTTTGACCAAATTTGGCTGACACAAGTAATGCATCTAAAAGACGTCGAAGCCTTTGAGCACCCGGACTGGGTCTAAGCTGGGTAGGATTTCCAACCTCGGAGCAAAGAGGGGTACCTGCACACCAACCGCCAGGAGTGAAACTCCCGTTCTTTCGTCTGAGCAATTCTTTATCAATTTTGTCCAGGACAGGTACATTTTGCTTGAACTTACGTGCAAAGGCAGCACCACTTGCAATCATTTTTGCTGTGTCGTTAAGGGAGAGAGTATGAGGATGCTGTCTGGGAGGGGAATCCCAAGAAATATAGTGCATGTCATGATTGACAACCGTTGGTACAAATTCTGCAGCATTGCAGATAACAGTTTGAAAATACCCTTCGGGAGAGGAAAGAAAGTTTGAGTAGTACATGAGAAGGGTTCTCGGAAGATTATCCCAACCCCATATACAGTACTCGACAAATGGACGTGAAAGGATCATCCAGGCTGAACCTGCACGTAAAGTGAAGAAAAAGGAATTTCATCAATCAAAGCCAAAAAACTTTAAATAAAATTGTTGAAGCTGGAAAACATTTGAATGATGATAAATTTGTGTTGGTCTAGTAGCCTTCAAATCCATACAGAAATTGCACAATTTCCACTGACGCTATTCTCGCCTTATAAGCGACTGACAAATTTATTCCAGGAAATTGTATTTTCAGGGGGTAGAGTTCTAATTAACCAAGATGAAGGCCACTTTAAGGATGCAGAAAAGGCTACAGCGACATCAAGCAATCTCATGCATGGAATATTGAGTAGTCGAGTTTTCTCAACTTTCCCCAAGCCAGTTCTAGTAACCTTCTATATAACAGAACCGTTTATAGAAGAAACAAATGTGTCGTGAAATTTCCAAAACATGCTCAAGTCAACAAATTGATGCTAAAAAACTTTTCCAACAAGAAGACAATTTCAAATGCATTTCTTGGTGAATAATTCATCCTACCTTATTTTAGGTAATTGCAACTTAAATACTTGATTTCATACATGCATACATGCCGCAAGAAGCAATTCCCTGATCATTATAAGTCAACTTAAATGCTGCTGAACTAACTCATACTACGGAAACTACAAAGATCAGACACTCAGTAACACAACAGCAAGGGCATGAATGAGATTTTCTGATGCATGTGAAATGCATATTAATTTTATTAATGTGGTAATTAGAATATATACATTTGCTGAATTAATATATTTTAACAGTACTGACCAGTAAACAATTTGAACGCTGTGGGTAACGTTCTCCGCGGGGTGACCCAAAATATATCTGACTTGTTTGTCTGGTAAAGGCCAGGGTCTATGATTAATGGCATGGCCCTTTGACCCCTGCAACAAAATTAAATGTATAAAAAAGAATTTTATCATTTTTTCCTTCCATCCTCGTGCTCACATGGGTGCAAAAACAGAGAGCTTACTCTTTCCAGCCTAATTGGCTCGTGTGCTCAATGAAATTCCATTCCCGTTTTATCTTAGAAAATGTGTAAAGAAGATCTGCAAGAACAAACTACATGAACTTAAAACAATACCGAAACAAGATATCATTACATTCTCTAAGTAAAATCTAGTTATAAGCAAAACAGAATACACAAACTTTTTTGCCAAGGATGTGTAATTGAAAGAATAAAAGATATCTAAAGAGCTCACCATCTTGAGTCACTAGGGGATAATCTGAAGCACTTAGGTTAATAAACCAATCCCAATCCTGATGTTTCTTGAGAAGAATGGCACATGCGTGAAGAGTATTAGAAACCATGGTTGGCCCTCTATAAGTAACCATATTTGCTTTGGTATTCATGTACACGTTCCCAACTTTTGCAAAAATAGGATCCTTTTCAACTCGGGAAGTAAGCTCCAGTCTCTCCTCTGGAGGAGACTCAAGATCCAGATGAACAACATAATAATTCCAGGGATGATATAGCGCATGAAGTGTCCTCCAAAGCTTCTCTATATCACCCTTTGATCCGGAAATTAAATAAGCAAATTTTGGAATGGAATGACGGGGAGGAGGAGGTGGAGATTGCTTAATCTTTGCCTCCGCAAAATAAGGGGTGGCTTGATTGGTTGTAAGACGAGATGGCAGTATTGAAAAGATCGAATCGCGCAACGAGGACACCATCCCCATATTGAAAGAGGTAGCAAGAAGGAAAACGCATACTAACGAGCTTATAACAAGAGGTAATACCCATTTCTTCTCCATGTTCAAGTACCCCATTCGGGAAATTGTGATCATAAGTCTCCTGAGAAATTCTCTCTTTTTCGTGAATTCAGCAAGCCTGTATCAATACTAATTAATGGGTGGACTGTCGGTTCCTATTGTGACACCAAATGCTTAAACAAGGATCAAGAGCACTTTCAAAGCCGTACTCCTTGAATGGTACCCCCAGAGGAAAATAATCTGTTGAACCATTAACAAAAAACTCGGTCTTAGCCGAATAATTTAATATTAATATGTCCTACGAAGTAATCAAAGTCTCTGTAAACAACTTAGCTTAGAATAGTCTTAGTGTTTTTCTGTGCATAAGAATATAAAATTAAGCAGAAGAAGCCATAATTATTACATCAATTTTATCGAGACCGGATAAAATAAGAAAAGAAATAGGAAATTTGTTTTTCACGGGGGAGCTCGTATTCGTGTAGTTTTGCAACAATACCCAAATCCCAAATCAAATTATGATAATCTTAAAATCCAAAAATTGCAACACAGTCTTACACGAGATATTGTCAATACTATGAAGCAGAAATTTATGATAAAACTAACAAAAATCTAATTAAAAAAAATCAGAAGTTTAGATCATTGGATCAACCAGTTAAGCAATAATCTCAAAAACACAGACTGAAAACTTCAATCTACACAGTTGAACCTGAATATGTGCAACTTATAACGATCAAATCACAAATATGCATTAAAAACCAACAGATTCATATAAAACGCCGAACCTTTTCGTTTATGTATTGCGTTGTGGGAGAAAGAGTTAATTCTATTGAGGAAGAGGAATAGAGAATAAAAATATACGCAAAAAATAGATCAAAGAGAAAGAAAAACAGCTGGTTACAGTAGGTTACTGTGTGTAAATCAGTTAAAAAATTTGTTGGGGGAAAGAAAGTAAAATGGGATTAATGTATTCAGATTATAGAAATGGGAAAGCATTTATTCTGTGATGATCTTTCGTTTTGAACCCGACCGGCCCCCTTGAATTTTCAGCCAATGTTCTTCCCCCCTGCGTTTTCTCTGTTTCTTTAGTCAAAACAGCGTGTTTATTACTGCCATTCAATACAAGTCTACTCGACTATTGACGAATAGACATTCTAGGAAAATAAATTCCCCCACGAAATCTATGAATAATAAACGAATTGTAGCTATGAATTTATGATTGAAATTAATGAATTATTTTACTTAAATTATATTACTCTAGTAGGATTATCGTAATTTAATCGCATCATTGATAATAATTTCTTCACGTAACCAAAGAGAAAAACATAGTTGTTAGAATTCATGCAATTTGTTTGAAGAACCAATTGCGTGACTTTGTTCGAAGAACCAATTGCGTGACTTTGTTCGATGAATTCAAGGAAGCGTGAGATTTGTGTTGTTCAAAATACCCACGAAATTGATAAAAGTTGAGAGAGATATATAGCCCATGTTTAATTTAGCTAAAAAATTGAATAAATCTAAGTTAAAATCTACAATTAATTATAATCATATATTTAATGGAGTCCACCAAAAATCTGATCTTTATCTAAATCAAATATAGAATTGGATTGGCGAATCACAATTGGAGCGTGCACGATTTGATTTCACCCAATTTCAATTCAACTGAAATAAGTATTGACAAGAACTATACACAAAGCTTGTTTGTGAGTGATTAAAATTCAATTAAAACTGAAAATATAGTCGTTATTGAGTCTTACTCGTCTAATAAAAGTCAATAATAACGGTTAATTTTTCAATTTTAGAGCATGTTTGGTAACAATTAAAATTGAAAATATGACCGTTATTGGGTTCCACATGTCTAATAAAAATCAACAATAACGACTAGTTTTTCAATTTTAATCCGATTTTAATCTCTACCGAACAGGCTCTTAATTCGTTTTTAATCTTTACCGAACACGCCCACAATTAATCAAATAGTCTTGTGCACAGAGATAGACCTGAATCAAATTACAATTGATAAATTATATAACCAAACTAGGCTAGAATCGATAAGCTTCGTTTTGATATGTACAATTTAAAAAAAATGTAAAATAGAAATTGTCGTATAAAATTATTTCACTTCCATGCCTCTAAGATCCATTCAGAAGGAAAGTATATATGACACAGACCGTGTGTGAAATAGAAGTTATAGGAAGAATCTTGTAACAAAAAAAGGGGTAATATCTAATTTATTAACATTCTCATGATATTGTGAATTGTCAAATTATATTATGAAGAGGTGGGTAGGTAGGCCCAAGATTTTATTAGGTAGCATCATGTTGTCGATTGCTCAATCATTAATATGGCTGGTGTGTGTACGTGCCTAGTAGAACTAACTCGAAATTAATATAGCAACTTTTTAAGTTCAGACATCGATAAATCGGTCTGAATATTTTAATTTCACAACTATCATTAAACTTTTGGTATGTCGTTTTTTTTTTAACCGTGAATGTTCAGGCCAACTTGTGCGCACTTCAACTAATCACACGGGATCCTAAAGTTTACGGCCGAATATTCACTTCAGTAACCTTGAGAGGACTCGAACTGGTGACCATTGAGAAGTAAGTCTAAGGTTTGATCAATTGAGCAACCCTTCGAGTTATTAATGAAACAATTTTGATCCACATAATTACTGAAAACGAACACAAATTTGAACCATTGGTTCGGATCAATTCAATTAATAACACTTTTTAAAAATAAATGTGAGCCGAAGATACAAATTAATTTTTCAATATTTAGCATAAATAAAATATATCATCAAATACATATTTAATATTTTAATATGTATTTGATTGATTTGTAATTTATTTTTTTATTGTTTTTGTTTACTTAAATTTATATAACCAAATGAAGGGTGACTTTGTTATTGAAAAGTGAAGATGGATTATGCTAAAAAATAATGAAGGATAAATTTATCACATTTCTCAAAAATTAAGGATGAAAAACGCAAATTTCCTAAAGGAAAAAGGTATGACACAACATAATTTATGCTAATAATTTATCTCCCACGTGTAGCTATATTAAGTGGGTGTTTGGTACAGATTAAAATTATATTTTTAGTGGATTGTGATAAAAGTTTTTGAAATATATGGTTGAAAAATTGTGAAACTCATGAAAGATATAATTAATATTGTTTGACTTTGACTTAGACTTAAATTAAAATTTAATTTTAAATGTTAACAAACATGATCTAAACATATTTGGCCCAACAAATTGATAATTTAACTTTATGGTACCCTTTCAATTCGATGCCACGTTTCCAATATTCCATCAACGTCAAAATCACAATTATTAATATTATTTATGCAGAAAAGCATCCACGAGAAGAAAGGTCCCGCACGGCTCATGCCGGTCTGGGCGACAATAAATTAATACGTATTGTCCTTTTACTTATTTTATTTATTACAGAATGTTGTTCACGGAGGTCTTACAAGAAAATTTGAAAATGATGAGGTGGCGAAAAAAAAAAAAGAATCAGTGTGAGATAAAACCGGGAACACGCATTACATCTTTCGCGGAAATGGCGGCAGATGGTCGATTGACCGGACCATTTTTTCACCATGGCGTATGACCAAATTTAAGAGCGGGAAGACTAAAACATCGATTAAAACTGAAAATATGATTGTTATTGGGTCTCACTTATCTGATAAAAGTCAATAGCAACGACTATTTTTTCAATTTTAATCCGATTTTAATCTCTATCAAACGGGCTCTAAGTAAAAAATAGTAAATTTTTTTTAAAGAAATGACAATATCCATTTTACCTATTGAACGTAGGGAATTGAAAATCTTACCATTTTTTTTCAATATTTATTCACATTCTCCATCTCCATCGCTATTCTTCAAGATTTTTTTAATCTATCATCATCTCCATATTCAAGGTTTCTTTGTATTATTTGGTTAAATTCGAATTTTTTTACTTATAATATTGATGGATAATGTGTTTTTAGTTTTAATATTCAAAGATTTAAACGATGAATTCTTTTATTATGTTGAAGAAATCACAGCAAATCTATTATATCATATGTTAGCGAAACTCGGGGGTCCGAATGGTCTGGGTGGTCCATGGTCCTGGGATTTAGGGTCCGGTGCCGCACCTCTGACCAGACTGTAAACCCCAAAGCCCACTATTCCACTGAAAGAGAGATAAATGGCACCTCGAGATTTTGAGGCTTGGTGGGGTTGGGATTATGGTAGAAAGAGGATCGAGAAAACTCGACGAACAAGTCTTCATCGTCATTCTCTGTTTTGAGATAGCCGACTCCATAATTTACAAAATTTTCGGGAAATTCATTAGGGAAGCATAACTCAGAAATTGACTTGGTTTTTAGGGAAAATTGCAGCCACGTCACCAAACATTTCACTTAGTAGCAGACTTTACCCAAATCTTTTATTTGTGCTACTGTAGGTACCAAACCTTTAAAAATTTCACAACTCAAGTCCAGGTTGACGGTTTTCGTCGGTTGACCTCGAAAATTAAAATTTTAATAATTTTGACCAAATAAGGTAAAGGTAAAATGGTAACTTTATAATTTTAATATAAAAATAAGCAAAATCAATAAAATAAAACTCATCTCCTTCTTCAATCTTCCCTAATCCCCTCGCCCAAAAATCAAATGCACTGCCAACCAGTTTACGGTCGATGGCACCATCGCCTCATCGTCGGCACCAACTGACGGGTTGATTGAGAGAGAGGTAGATGGAGGGAAACCATCTCCTTTGTTTGAAGAAATTTGAAGAGGATGATGCGCCGCTAAAGCATCAAAGTGTGGCGTTGATAATTGGGGTGACCGACATCATAGGCAACAGTCTAGCCGAGATCCTCCCCCTCGTCGATACTCTTGATAGCCCATGGAAGGTATACGGCATCGCGCGTCGCCCTCGGCCATCGTGGAAGGATGACAATCCGGTTCATTATGTTTGATGCGATATATCGAATCCTAAGGATGTCGAATCGAAGCTCTCCGTTCTTACCGAAGTCACCCACATGTTCTATGTCACCTAGACTAATAGATCCATTGTGGCTGAAAACTGTGAAGCCAATGGAAAAATGTTTAGGAATGTGCTTGATGTATTGATTCCTAATTGCCCTAATTTACAGCATATCTGTTTGCAAACTGGAAGGAAGCATTACATTGGTCCATTTGAATCCTTTGGCAAAATCAAAACAAATGATACTCCTTACCATGAGGATTTACCTTGGTTGAATTACCCCGAATTTTTACTACACTATTGAGGATATTTTGTTTGAGGATGTTCAAAAGAAGGAAGGATTGACATGGTCAGTTGGTGTCAGATATGGTTGGTTGGCAACTGGTTGGGAGTGTATTTGATTTTTGGGTGAGGGGATTGGGGAAGATTGAAGAAGATATGGATCTTATTTTCTTATTTTACCATATTACTCTTACCTTATTTTGTCAAAATTATTAAAA
>CAIGRQ010182022.1:0-11738 GCA_903798375.1 Fraxinus sp. D2006-0159
AATGGGTCTGCAAACGACCCCACATCATTGGCAGAGAAAATTACTTATTGGGAAAAAAAAAAAAAAAAGGGACCACAACTGAGGGATGTATAACATCATTTTGCCGTCCATTAAAAGTATTATGCTTTCATTTATATACAAAACATGTATTATTGCATTCCGTGCATCGATACAGGTGATTATTGGGAAGTAACAATTTGTATACTACTTTACATGTATAACCAGTAAATCATATGCCGATAAAATTAGTCCTCATCGGGACAGGCTTCAAGAAATTGTATAATTATGCTACGTTCATTGGTTGTAAGATCAGGGTCGTCACCAGTTAGCCTATTCCAAATTGCAGCATCAATGCTACTGGGGTCACTGCCAAGCACCTGCATACAAAGAGTGAAATTGATATTCCAGACACAATTTGTCAAATAGTTCAATGCGGTTTTGAACATAAATTTGGGCCAAAAGCAGCATAGTTTGAAATAAATGTAGAGAGTGGTTCAAGTAAATCTTCACCAAAGCTTAGATTATGCCCACATTCATTAGTTTTCCTATTAATGTTCCTCAGCAGATCTTGTGCTTCAACTTACTGATTAGTTTTGATTATGGCTGAAATGGAACTTCATTCCTTAAGGCTCTTAAATAAAGCCTTCAAAGAAAGGTCAAGTAGCAATTACTCATGCAGGATGAGGCCCTAATAGCAGCATTAAATGCATTGCTTTGGAATAAGAACTGAAGATTATTAGGCGAAACTACACCTTAACATAATTGTTGACATGTCCATCTTTGTTGGGGCTAGTGACGAGCTCATACTTATTGCACGTCCATTCACCATCAATAATGTACTTGTACTCATAGTGTCCTTCCTGTTTAAGGAAAAAGCCAATGATTTAATTGCAACCAGATTGACAAAGTTACACTTCTTTCCTATGAACCTAATTCAAAAGCTTCGCGTTGAAGAGAAGTATATTCCACAAAAAAGCAAGTCTTAACAATTATTGAAGACCGAGCATATGTATCACTATCTAGTGATGGTAAATCAGCAATGACTTTGCAATGATTGATATCAAATTTAATAAACCAAAAAGCTATTATTACGAAAGTGCATAAATTGGAAGGCAGTTGGAAGCTAAATATGGTATCATGTTTTTCTAATATGAGTACATATTTTGATCCAATAACGCAACCTTGAAAAGGAGAAAAAAAATCACCTCGAAAGTAATTAGATTCACTCTCAATATGAACAAACAATACAGTATAGAAGTGACTAGTAGTACACAAGTACTATTAAGAATTTCAGTATACTTACAGGCAATTCTCTATGGAGAATCCATAGACCTTGTTCCTCATCATACTCCAAAGGTATTCTCTGAAAAGAATTATAAGAAAAATTATACAGAATGACTGTATTATTAAATTACATCAGCTAAAACGTGGAAGAAGCTGTAAAGAGAATTATAATAAGCAAATCACATCAATAATGTTTCTAAGTTCTCTACGCATCCAAAAACTAATGTCAAGCTAAAACATCGAAATTTAACTCCCATTTACAAGGTATCAAACTTCTGTGAACAGAACACGTGTTGCGGGTGTGGTAGAAATAGAGAGGCAGATTTGCAATTAAAGGATACTTGAAGCTCATGTCAGATGGTTTCATCACTTACGAATTCAACATAATACACAATACTTCTTTCAGGTAATTGATACTCGGGGGCACAGACGGGTGAACAGGAAATTGAAGTCAAATGAAGAAAATAAATTTAGATAGGGAAACTAGCATACAGTTGTGACTTCCGATTGATGTAGCTAAATCTTGATGTGCATTCGTCTCATGTTAAGACAAACCCTCTTAACATTTTTGTGTTGCCAAATATAATGTCACATTGAAGTCAGATATCACAGGAACTACCCATACAAATTTTTTGTCGGTCAACAAAAATACAATTCGATTGGCTAGGCTTTCAAGAAAAGAAGTTGTTAGATGCCCAGAGAACTCGACTATTACCTGACCCCATCCAACATCAAGTCCTGAGATTTCCACTGTCGAACAGTCATCGCCATTCCATGTCAATGTTACAGGCTTCTTTTTTAGGCCAGTAAGCTTTAAACAGGAGAAAGGTTAATTCAAAAATATTAAAACAGCTTTTCCTATATCCTGATGCATATAGGAAATAACATAGCCTAGATAAAACAATAAAAAGGCTATAGCCAGGCTCTGAAATTTATTTTGGTACTCCAGATACAGTGTTGTAAATAACATCATGTAGAGAAGTTCAAAAACAGACCAGCTCAATTGCATTAGGACAGTAAGAGAAAAATAGCAATGCAACAGAAATAACTGCTAAAAGATATACTATCATTTTGAAGTTTTTGTAATAGATTACAAACTGCAAAGCCCTGTTCCATTTAGAATTTTCTAGTATTTAAATACTTTAAAATTTCAGTAAAGTCTCAGTAAACTTCCAAGTACAATAAACTGATTCATTCATTATACATCCATTCCATTGGAACCCCCCACCCCCCACCCCCCACGAAAAAAAAAGGATGAGGAGAAAAAATCTGAAATATAAATTTACATGATGAACACATGTTAGAATTTGCCAAAAGCTTTATAAAACAATAGCCAGAGTTTTCTCATAATAATGATTGACGAGTTCGAATGTACTGGCTAAGTTTGTCATACTGTAAAGTTTATACTTAAATCAAAAAATCTGTGCAACTAAAATACAAGATGAACCATATTATAGAATCAAAAATATCATCCAAAATCAATATCCTAATCGCCATTTTCAGAGCATAGTTTTTGGAAGCACGACCAAGACCTTGGCTTCTAAAGCGATTTAATCATAATTATTTTTCAATGGAGCCAACCCCTAATGTATCAACTTTTGGAGTCTTGGACGTGATTAAGTGAAATTTGTAGTCCTGGATTATTAGATAGGACATCAATTTTATGGTCAAGGGAAACAAGGACTCACAATATCAGCAGTTGCGCTTTTGATTGCATCTAGCTTCGGAAAGCAGGAGCGTTCGCCCTGCAAAGAGAGAAATAAATATATGTGCAAAATCTTAGTCTTTTATGATATCCTTGTTACAAAAATATGAGAATGTATAGTTTTAATGCCAGGAAATTTGGCAATTTTAGTATAAGAATCCATCAGCTCTGGTTAGACGACTTCACCAACAAAAAAAATCAGATTTGGGATGAAAAAAGAAAAATAAACAAAACAATTGCAAAATTAAAACACAGGTCTACAGTTACATGAAGACTTGCTAGTTAAATGAATGATTAGGCATACATAAACAATAAGTAGAAATATTACCACTAGTAGATTGTGTGCTTCAATGAGCTTATATCCTTGAACCCAGAACATATATGCCAACTGTATTTTAAACCAAAAACTTGTTAGTTCTTCATGAAAAATATATCAAACTATTTCTAATCAAAGTGTAATAAATAATATTATAACAGAGAAGCATGCAATGCATCTGCTGCCAGATGACCTTCTCAAGCAACTTTGTTGTATATTTTCATTTTCTTCTTTTTTTTTTTGTAAGGGTCTGGGGTGAGGTGGGGTGGGGTGGGGTTCTTCAGAAGAAAGTTTGCACTATAAAAACACTTTCCAAGTTATTGTTCAAATTTCTTTATAGAAAAGTTTGTCTAGTGTAGTTCCTCTTCCTATTACATATCCTTAATATATCTATGATTCTATTCCACTTTCTACAGGCAACGGCTCTTATTGCAATTGCCACTGCCTATGCCCAAGTGACAACCCTCACAAATTATTTGTCAGTTGTAAACCCTTTCCCCCAACCTAAACATGCAAAGGGGAAGGCTGCCTTAACTTATCTGGGAAGTGATGCAGATAAATTTTCTCATTTAGTCTTCCTTTCTAAAATAACTTGCCAGTAAAGAGAATCAAACCTTGATAATCAGAGTGTAGGCTACAACAGTTTCTTATTCACACCCTTTTTGTTCTGATCATATCCAAATATTGTTTCACAGTAATCCAGATATCATTCAGATCTATTAACATACCTAATCAATGCTTACATTTCATTGTGAATCTGGACAAACTTCTAGTTTAGAAATACTTGTAGAAGAACGCATCCACCCCCGCCAAAAAATAAAAGTTAAAATGAAATAATGCATTCACATATATAAAAAAAAAATTAATTAAGATAAGTGAAAACAAGATATTTTAAAAGCCTGTCATGCATACCGCAACTGCTGGAGCTCTTCCAAGGCCAGCTGTGCAATGTACATAAGTTACACCCCCATTTTGATTAATGGCTTTGTGTAATTTGCTTACGACTGCTGGAAGGCGCATCCGCAGATCAAATGCGTCAAAATCTCTGATTCATAAATACATATAAATGTCATGTTAAGTGGAAAACTGCAATATGTTTCCGTATTATGGGCTAAGTGGTGGAGAATGCATCTTATACAAATTTTCCGAAGTAGATGAACATGAAATCTAAGAAAATAGCCAACTACAGGTAAATATTTGACTCTTTCTTCACACGCTGCAATCTAGTAGACTAAACAACAAGACCACAATTTTTTCCTTTCCTTCACATAATAACCCTTTTTAGCACAGCTGAATCACTGACAACTCCTACTTCCAAGCATCCCTTTGTGTATGCTAAGAGCAAAACATAGGCGTGTTCGTAGACTGCAAATATTTATAAGGTTAGACTTAAAAGTTTTATGGAACAGTTATTAGACATGATTTATACAACTGAAATTTAAAGTTGTTAAATTACAAAATGTGCGCAAGATGAAAGTATCAGAAATGAGGATGTTAAGATGGGCTTCTTGCTTTATTACTGTCGATAAGATAAGGAATGGAAGTATACAATGATTCCATTGCAGTACAACATGTTACAAGGGAGAGAGGTAGACAAAATTATCGTCCTGTTGTGGTTGTAACATATTTGATAGTATTAGATCTTCCAAGTGGACACAACCATGGACCGAATGGATAACCGAATCCAAATATATCATAAATAAAGCTTAGTTTGTTTACTGTACATGATGAAATTAAAATAAAAATTATTTTTGCTGGAAAAAGATAAATGCATAGTTTGAGTATTTTACATGTGAGTCATAGATATATCTTCTTTTCTTTTTATTTTGTGTATACACGTACGCTGGCATAAAAGAAATACAGGTAGCAGAAAAGATGTGGTTATATGTGGAAGAAGAAAAGGTTTTATAAATAAATCAGACAAAGAAAAATGTCTTTTGATTGTTAATTCAACTACCCCGTGTTGAGTGATGCAAATCATCACATTTTAGAAAACATAATCTCTCCCAGCAAGCAGTTGTAAAGGATCTGATTGCATTGGAACAATAGGTAAATGTAATAATTGACAATGGAGGGAAAAAGACTTGATGTAACCTACTCAAAATTTATTAGTGACAAGGCTTAATTTGTTATCGATATATTTATATAATTCCCTGATTCCAACCTCAAAGTCAGAAATTGTCACTTGGAGGGCATTATTACAAAGGGGGAAAAATCATGGTCACTCACACAGAAATGACATTATATAATCCAAGAAAAGGTCAAGATAAAAATGCATACAGATAGGGACAAACGGAGTTAGGATTTTTAGCTTGTGGAAGCACTGCAGCAGTTAGCGATGCTATATGCCAGCAAAACTATAGTAGCTTGCAGTGCCTATAGTAGTCAGCGAGCCACAATAGCTGTTAGAAATATTGGCATTTGAGGAATAATTATCTAATTGCACAAACTTCTCAAAAGAAACATAAAAAGGAAAAAATAATAAGGCAGCTGAAATTTAAACTACATCTACTCAATGACAAGTAGGAAGCTTTACCACCAGGCCGGTGGCACTTTCACAACATTTATATGAAGTTATAGTATTTATTTGTTGTGGGGCCAAAACTATAAAATTTAGATTTTTCTTGGAACAAAACTAAAATTTTGAAATCAGTGCAGGCAGTCGACCCCACTGTCCCGATGCTAAATCCGCCCTTGCATACAGAGATATAACTCCACTTTTGAGTAAAGATCACTAAAACATGCATGCTTACATACTAGTGAAAGATTTCAAGTTTGAAGCTTATCATCTCAAAACCAATCCCTGTATATTTAACTGCATTACCAACCTTATTTCAGCACGTAAATGTTGAATGTCACTGCAGCTGTTGGCATATTCACGGATGGCACTGATATCAACGCTAAAATATCTTAAGAACTGTGTTTAAGGACTTGAACAAAAACCTCAAAATTCTAGAAGGGAAGCAGGAATCCATCCCAATAGCTAACAACTATAACTTTAGCAGAATAATCCCATTCAATAAATCTATATGAATTTTTTGGATACTCAAGATCCGAATCTTGTTGTAAGCAAAAGATAGTTTTCACTCCAATGCTGCGAAGCTTGTCAACATCTTCTGGACTCTGTCATATGTGAAGTGAGGCACAACTCAGAAGATAACTTAAGAAAATATATCATCTTTTGCACCTAGAGGAGAAATGCTTATTACCTGAAGGCATGATCCTACAATCAGGTCTGGAAGAATGAAGTTGTAGTTCATTCCAAGTTCATGCCTATAGGTTAAGACTGTAGAAATAAAATGTTAACGAAAAGATTAGACAAATTATATTACACACCTAAAATAACATATTCATAATCTAGGCACATGAAAAAAAATTCTTCAATAATGCATTCAAGAGTTTAAAATTGGATCAGAGAAGAAAGAAACGAGCTGCACGAATCTTCTTATAAATGCTTCTTTTTTCCTAAGTTATCGAGTAGTGGTATCAAGTAAATGCTTCACTCACCGGCTCCCATAGCGGCAGTCATGTCATGACTGTATGTTTCAGATTTCTCCATTTTGTCAGTTTCACTTTCAGTGCTGGATGCAGAACCAGCTACTGCCTAAAAAATTGTGTGAAACAATTAGAAAATTAATGAATACAAAGAAATATTAACGGATTTTTTGCTATATGGAAAGTAGTTTTAGTGCTCCATAACCAACCCCCCGCCCCAACAAAAAAAACTCATGTCAAATTGATTATATAATTCAAAATCAGTTGAAACTGCAGGTCAACCTGTAATTATTTATTTGACTAAAGAATCACTCAGTAACCTTTCAAATCTTACCTTCAAAACATTAACTTGTGTCTGTGACAAATCAATACCTCTCTGAGCTCTCTCCACACCCTGATCACAATCATAAAAACATTATTATACAATCGAACACCCCTCCAAATAGCACATTAATTAGCACATATTAACATCCACATAGAAATGTAAATGCAATATTTTGATTTTTCATTGTTCGCCTAGATTTTAATTCCTCTTACCAGTATAGTGACAGGACATTGACGACTTATGGCATGGTTTTTGAAGCTCGGCAGGGGCAATGCAGAGGATCTGAAACACAAAATATTCACAAATACGAAATGATTTGACTCAATATAGAATCAATAAGCACGTAGATTAGCACAAACCTTGGAAGATTTGGAAGGCAATTCATTTGAAAAAGCAGAGCAGTGCAATGAAGCCGACTGAGAAGCGAATCTGGTACTGTCTGTGTGTGTGTGTGTGAGAGAGAGAGAGAGAGAGAGAGAGAGAGTCTCCAGTGGCAGTTTCTGATTGATGATTTTCAGGTTCTTATGTGATTGAATCGAACAAAAAAGGGATAACCTTTTGGGAGATTCTAAAAAAATAATTTAAATAAATAAAGATCATTTTCCACCATCAAAATATCTAAATTAACAATATGGTTGTGCACTGACAGACGGAATTGCTATTAGTCTTTGGATCATGCTACACTTACAAAATTATGCCAATTCGACATTTGGCGTCCCCCTATTGAAGGGATACCTGTCGCTGCAGGCGGGCGCCAAGTGTTGAGTTGATAAAATATTATGTAAACCATTTTGTACATTTAAATTTATTCTTAGTCTTTTACCCAAGAGATGTACCTCACCTTGGCACTATCAAAAGAAAATTGTCTCTTTGCTTAAGCACCAGATTCGATAATTGTGATTTCACTTCCATGTTTTGGATTGAGCTTTCTCACTCTTTTTATGCCTCTTCCTTGGAGGACCTTCCCACAACACACGCGACGCATGGAAACTTCGTATACCTAACAACTTATAAATTTATTTATTAACAAAAGATGTGACGAGATATAATCGAGTAAAAATCTCACCAACCAACTAAAAAATTAAAATTCCTCACATTTCTTTTTGTCATCTCATCAATCTGTAAAATACCGATATACAAAATGTATTTTCTTTAATCACATATTTTCAATTCCATTCACCGTATCTATGAATATGCTAAAAGCAGGAAGTCTACAAACTCGAGTAGTTTTTAAAGATTTGAGTAGTTCCTAATATGTATAAATTTTTTGGATCCATTTAGTCAATGTTCATTCATGTTCATAAATGTTCGTACCATTTTTTATTTTTACATTTAGAAGAATCCACGAATCATTATATTATTTTATAATTTAATTTATTTATAAACGCTTTCCATACATATTTAGTTTTCAACTAATTGAATACACAGTATACCCATACTAGAGTAGAAAAATAATTCAAGTCATGCAATGATACAAATTGGATAACCATGACCGAATTTTCTAAATTTTAGTCTTTGGCTAATATGTAACTTCACAAACCTTTACAGTCAAATCTGACACGGCTTAATTGTAGAAATCGAAACTTTTCACGTGTTGAGTCGGACAAGGCTAACTGCTTCAAATTCCAAATTAAATTGGAGAAGTGCTATTTGTACAAAATTTTGTACAACTTTGTTGACGAAATGGCCAAGGGGAAGTGGCGGCCCCCTATTGGGGGGTGTCTGGGGAGCCGCCACTTGGCCATTTCGTCAAAAAAATTGTACAAAATTATATACAAATAGAATTATTGATTAAATTGAGTGTGCATTGTGGATTAAATAATTAGACGAAATAGGTTATAGGCACCTCATCTAAATGATGGTTGTGAACCAAAGCATGATTATTATAAAATAATTTAAGGAAGTTTTACTTGTTGACACGAGGCAAATCATTATCCTTCACATTTTTTTCTCTCCTCCCCTCTCTTTCATCAAAACTATTCAATCTCATTATTTCACATAGATTGTCATATCACCAATATTCTATTGTCATAATAATAAAAAAATTATTCAAAGCAATTTGGCTCGAGTGTTTTGTCCAACAAATTCATTAGTCTTGGTTACTTTCACTTTCACTTTTCCACAAATTCTTAGATGGAATTTTTCCATAATTTTGAGGAAGTTTGGTATATTTTGAGAGGATAAAATTGAAGAAAGAAAGATTGTCAGACATCCGTATTGAACAAGAAAAAGAAACTTGCATATCCAATATCGTTCATTGTCCATTCACGAGTAAATATTGCTTCGTGTAATATGTTCAACCTTGTCGAGTCCAACACGTCCCAATAGTTTTCGCCTTCCACTGTACTTTAAGGAGTTGAGCTTCCTTGATCAAATAATCACTCAGAAACTAGATTATCAAAGCACATCATAGAAGTTTAACAGATTACCAACTAAAATCCATTACAATGACACTAGCAATGCTCAAAGCGCAATTTTCGTATAAAGTACTGGAATAATATTAAAAAAACAAAAATGAAGCTAAAAACTTGTTCATTTGTGTCAGTAGTAAGTATTAACTATTAATTTATCATCCTGCAAAAGACAAATCTTATGTTCATCATTCGTATGAAGTATAGCACATTTGAAGCATTTACTTACACTTTAAATCAAATATCAGTTGGAGAAAAACTCAATTTCTGCAGTACTACATGATTTTACTCAGTCCAATACAACTAGTGATGAAAAGCCATGGAAAATAATAGCGGAAAATGCTGGCATATAATTAAAAAAGAGTCTCAAAGCACCTAAGGAATATTATTATTATTATTTTCACTTTCTTGTTCCAGTACCACCCTTGACTTCTACAGAGGAAAAACTGAGAAAAGACTACATATCAAGTGGCCCAAACGCTCCCCACATATTTTGCTCATCAGACTGCGGATCCCCCAAAATGGTTTCAATGTTTGATCTCAAGGGTTGATCCTTTGGGAACTTCCAGAATGAATCGGAATTTTCGAAAAATACATAAAATATAAGGAGTGATGCCAAAAATAATCCCAAGAGTAGTACATATATTTGCCACTCTGCATACAAGAAAAAAACAAAAATTAGCCCGAGTATCAGAATCTTGAGGGGCTGGGGGGTTTGAGAGAGGAGAGACCTTTCCAATCAGCAGGAACACTTAGTTTAGTCACCATTGCTCCCCATTCAGTGGAACTGGTAATAATTACCCTGCAAAAAATGTAAGGGAACAAGTTTGGCTAAGCTTAAAAGAAACTCAAATTTAAGCACAGATTTGCCAATGATTCGTCATTGTGTTCTAATATCAAAAGTTGAAAAGTTGAAAAAAATTTATCAAGCAAACACCAAGTGAAATTATAAATTGAAAGTCAAAGTCGAACTTTAGCTCTCATATGGGAAGAATTTATAAACAAATAGAAATGGGTGGCGAATAGTACTTGTAAGTTCATTGAAAAGTGGTTGAAAATGAAGTTTGACCTTTTTATGAATAATTTATAAATATTGCCAAATGGAGACTTAATTTTAATTACACATTTCATAAGAACACAACTACTATAATTTCAAAAACTTAAAATTTCTCTCAAACAAGCACTTAACAAGTAATAACATTAGCTTGCCCAAATATCATGCCTCATACGACCATTGTATAGCATTCTGAATTTTTTAAAATTTTCATCATTTGTCTCTCAGCAGAAAACGTGCATGTTTCCAGTGATATCAGTAGTTCAAAGTTCGTATGTGAATTCTAGCTTCAAGCCCCAAATTACAGAAAGGATAGAAGTATCGCATTTCAAATCTTACCTTTCACTAGGGCAAAACTCCAAAGATGCAATATTAGAACCCAGGTGAAGCCTCCTGCTCCAGTGACGAACCTCCATTCTTTTCACTTCTACTACACATACATCCCCATCCTTGCTCCCCCTGTATTAAAAGATAGTCAGGAATAATTTGTAAGAATCACCCCCTAAAAACAAACTATTGACCACTGGGAGCAAAACTAAAATAAAAAAAAAATTAATTGAAGGAGCTCAAATTCATCAAATCATTTTATTAATGGATGGTCATACTCAGTCCATAGAGCTGCTGACATAGATATTTCTTCACACTTATGGATTGCCAATAGAGGTGAAATTATACTTGATATCTAAGAAGCACCGACACGGACACGAGTGTCCGACACGATACGTGTCCGACACGTCGACACGCGATTTTTAAAAAAAGTCCCGACACGATACGTCTCCGACACGTTGATTATAATTTTTTTTTTTAGGTTATTTTAATTTTGTAGTCTAAAGTAATATTTTTTTTATACTTATTGAATCATATATATAATGATAAATACAAATCAAACTTGACTTTAATTATGACAGTAATATTTTCTTATACAAGTTTGATGGTTTGTTGAAAGGTAAAATGGTACAAAATAAATCAAACAAAATATTATATATTATTTTATTACAAAATAACAGCTACAAAACGTATACAACATCTCAAAATTATGACTTCACAGTATTGGGCCCCACAATTTGAAATTTTTAAATGAGTTTTCATTTCAGCCATATCTTTTCTGTGCACTTTTTCCTTCCAGAATTGATTTCTTTCCTTCCCGC
>CAIGRQ010182033.1:0-19373 GCA_903798375.1 Fraxinus sp. D2006-0159
AGAGATTAATTAATCAATCAATGACAAACAAAAAAAAAAGAAAAAAACGAAAGGTCAAGGCTGTGAAAGGTGAAGCCGTGAACTTGAAGAAGAAGAAGAACAGAACAGTGAAGTCGAAGCCCGAAGGTGAAGCCGTGAACTTGATCTTGAAAGCTGAAGCGGTGAAGGAGAAAGACTGAAAGTTCGAAACCGAATGATGAATCGCTGATTCTGCTGACTTGAATGCCTAAAGAAGAAGACTTTAGCAGTTCCAGTTCGCTAATTCGCCGGACGACGGATTGAAAAATATGGGTGAAACCCAGGGGCTACTCTGCTGCTGCTCAAACCGGAGTGATACCGAAACAGTGAAATGGTTTGGGAAATGTCGAAATGGAAATTAATTGGGTTTTCAATTGGGCTACTGACTACTGGGCTAAACAGTAGGCTACAACCATCTAACCTATAATTTTCACTTCCACTAATTTTAATACATATGGGCTTGGGCTACAGCCAAGTGTAGCCCACCATTGGATCCGTCCATGTCAGTTTCTTTCCCAAAATCATTTTAGAGAAGTTAGAAATAAACGAAAAAAAATTCACAAACCGCACTTACATTGACGAGGAGTGAACATGATAGGAAGGATTGTAAAGAAGAGAATTATATGAGAAGTTAAATGAAGCCATGGATTTTTGGCGAAGAAATTGAAATGAATTTCAAGCAAATGGGTTTCTCGAATTTATATATCCAAAAAGTTGGCCATTCCACCTACCTCTTCAATGCTATATTAGTACATACACAATGCAGCTCTTGTACCTTGGCTTGCTAAGGTACATCCCGTAATTTACTTCCTCCACAATGCTCTAAGGGAGGAGCAGAGTGGTGGGGGGCCCTCAAGGTTGGGGTTCAACCTTTTTTTTAGTACGTATGCAATGAGTTGACATATGCCATCTTAATAGTTGTGACGAAATAATACTGGTGATTCTATATCATCAGTGTAGATGATAAATTAAATAAATCAATACTCCCTACATTTACCAATTAATACACCGAATGATGTGGCACATATGGACGACAAAAAAACTCGTTTAACTCGAAACTCATGGAGCCCCACTCCGAATGGGACAGAGATTACCCTCCTAATCAGGTAAATGAGGCGGGGTGGGCACGAGGCAGTGTTCATTGCCCTGAAGTAGGTATGGGGCGGGTACAGGAACCATTGTCCCCGTTCTGCTATTTGTCCCGTTTAAAATTAATTTTAAATTTAAATTTTTTATCAAACAAAAATAATAAATTTATCATATTTTAAAAAGATAACATAAGTTGTTTCTAATAAATTGATAAAAAGTAATAATATTTAAATGGTCCTCGAACCATTAGCCCCTCCGGCACTAGCTAAAGTTGCCAAATAATAAATCGTTTTTTTTTTCCAAAAAATAAAAAAAGAAAAAAAAGAAAAGAAAAGTCCAATAGCAATTTTGGACTAAGGGTTGTTCTAATTGTACCCGTGTCGACACCCCCCTATTGGTGGGGGTGCCGTGGGTAATTGTACTCATAGCATTATTCTTTGGAGTACCATCCCGCCGGGCCCTGGGTGTAAAAATCCTACGACACCGTATCGGGAGCCATGAACTTGAGAAGCGCGGTTCTTGGGAAAGAAGAAATCTTAAACGACGCCATTACCTATCGCCTTCTTTAAACCCCTCCCTCTTTCAAATTTCTTGTTTTGTATTCTTAATAGAAAAAATTACCAGTTTATTCTCAATTTCTTGTTCAAATCGCCAGTTTATGCCCAATCTTTCATAAATTTGATATTTCATATAAAAGCGAAAGGAAAAAGAAAAAGGGTACTGAAATGCCACTGGCAAGATTACTCTTATCGTCTTTCAAAAATGGGTCTGAAGAGTCTCTGCATATTTTCAAGCGGTAATTTTTCATTCTTTTACTATTTTATTTACTTAGATGGAACTTTTTGTTAAGTTTTTATTTTTCGTCTTCAATGGTTATATACGTGCAATAATTAATTCAGAAGATTGAATCGTCGTAGCTCGTAGTAATTAAATTCAGAAATCACGTAATATATGAAATGTTATTTGTATAGGGTTGTGCTGAAGTTGCTTTGCAGTGTAGAATGAAGCTGTAATAGGGATAATGCCTATTGGAGCTGTGAATTGATGAGGGTTGACTGTAGATTATTCGATTGAGATTAAAGTTAGGAATTGCATTTACCTTGTTAATGGAATAGCATAGAGTTGTTAAACAAGAAGGAGTTCTATATCTTTCAGATATCGTGCTATAATTGAATTGTGGTTGGAGCCAAGGATAGGGGTATGGTGGGTGGCTTCCTATAGCAGAAGCTCATTGTGGTACTGTTGATTTGCTTTCAAGTACCTATCCATCGTGATTATAAGCTAGACTGATGTATGCTCAAAAGGAAGAGAGCTTTATGCTCCTAGCCATGTATGAAGTGCTTGGAGTTAACATTTTTGCTGGACTAAAATGACACATAGGGCAGATTCTGTTTCTGACGTTTGAAAGAAGAAGAGAGAACACAAAGATGATTATTTACTTCAATATTTTTATGGCTTAATCCTGGACGATTAAAGATGCTTTGTTTTCTATTTGAGACCAGAGCTGAAGTTTTTGTGCAGCCTTTGCAACAACATATGCTAGACTCTTCAGCAGGGATCCAGAGATTCTGGATTTTTTGTAAAACAATGTGTTTCAATGTAATTTTTGTGAACGACTTGTTTCAAAAATTCTCCTTGAATGATGCTATGTTTAATGTAGAACTACTTGTGCCATAGAGATGGACAGCAATGAAACAAATTGGTTTTTAAGACAGGGTAATTGTTGGTGTTATAAGAGAAAAGTCAAATGTAAATTAGATGGTTTATTAGATATTATTTTGGTTCGGATCTTGATGTGCTGCTTGACATAAGTGGTAAACATCGTATTTGGTTTGCAAATTAGAAGCACATAGGGAATTTCTATTCAGTCTGTTGTCTGAAATAGTGATGGGATATTTGACAAACCAGTGTTACTTTGATATGGAATTGAATTTATACTGTCGTATAAGAAAAGCCAGTTTGCCAAGGAAAAATGAAAATGAATTCACTCTAAGTAAGATTACATGATTGGCTTAAATCATTTTGAATTCTATAAAATCTGTTGATGATGATGTAATTGCTGATCATATAATAAATCCAATCGTAAATGGCTGGAGGAGTTTTTGATATTGCTAATCTTTCTCTTTCTTTCAAACCAAAAACCGCATTATTTTTCTTACGACTACAATCCAGATGAATTCTTTACTATGTTTCTCATGTAGGTTTGGTGCATCTAGGAGATATTATGTATGCTACACTAGTTCAGTGCAAAGCAGTAAACCTCTGCCTCCATTCCCTGAAATTAATTTGACTAATCATTTTAAGTGTAGGGGAAGACTCTGATGAACTGAAACCATATTTGGTCCATATTCAATACATGGTTGTGAATACATTCCTAGTGAATTTTGTACTGTTTCGCATCCCTTGTGTTAGCAATGAGATATATGACAATTCATTTTATCTGTAACATCATATTCAATTTGACACGTCACATAAAATAAGTCTGTAAGGAAAATGCAAAAAAATTCATTCTAAGTGAACTTACACATTGAATTGTTTTGAGTAGCGTATAAGCAATGTTTTAATTGCTCTCACTTGGTAATTGAGTTATTCTCTTAACAAGTGAGCATTTATTATATATTATTATGTTTTTAAAGAATTGTGTTCTTTCTGATTTTTTTTTCTCTACTCTGACCTAATTATACCTTGAATAAACATTAAAATATATTTTTAATTGTTTCGTCTTTGCAGATTTGGTGCATATAAGAGAATTTACTCTTCTAGCGCAATGTCAACGAGAAGAATTACGGCTCCCCCTCCTTTACCTGAAAAGTCTACATCCTCCAGCCCTTGGAAATATTTTATAATTGTATGATACCATAATTCGATCTTCCCTGTAGATGCATCAATTTTGCTATTCTTTTTCTATACACTTCATATTTGTCCCTTGTACTTTCACCTTACCTTTTAAAACTCTACATCAGTTTTATTCTTGCAGCCTGGTTCCATCATAGCTGGAATTGGTGGTTTGGCCTTTTTCATGCACTATAACGATGAAAAGAGAGCAATTCCAAAAGGTGATTTCTACATTTATAGTTACTGATTTTGATTGATTTGGCTTTGACGAAAAAAGGTTTATTAAGTGCCATCTACTGGATGACAAAAAGTTCATGGTTGCACACATTAGTAATCGAAATACTATGTGTCTATATGGGAAGGAACAAGTGGTTGATGGTTCACGCCGAAGTAACTTGTAAGATAGGGATGCTCTTTTGTAATGGCTTGTGACCCTAGTCTAAGTTTACTGAATGATGAAGCATTGAAGTAAAGGGTGAAATCTTTTTTACAAGACTTGGGCTACAATCGCATTTAGCTTCAATGGGATTTTAATTGGTTGTCGATGTATCAGTTGATGATTGGCTTCCAAGTCTGGGTTATCTATTGCGTAAATTCTACTTTTGGTGGAACATATACACTGATGAGTGACTTTTGAGATAGGGGCTTTGACACGTTGTTTCTCAATTTACAGACTATAATAGCATGCTTGGTATGGATGATTGGATTGAACTTAAGTAATGAAAAAGAAAGAGAAACTAAAAACTTGTATATTACACTCTTTAAGTTCTTTCTAATACTGCACATGAAACAAGCTCGGAATGTTTGTATTTGGAGAATTATTATTTCATGTGAAACAATCCGTCTTCTTTGTTCTTTCTCTTTATCATTTCAAGCATTTTTCTTATTTACTATAGTTCATTATAATAAGCTCTTGTTTGAGCCTCATTTTTTTTTATTGGTAGAATGTGTGGTTGAAAATGAGTTCGTGAAAAATGAATTTTTGAATAATGGGACTCAAACAAGGGCTAAATTTACCTTCTAGGTTGTGTTCTCACTGGAAAAATTCTTGCCAATTGCAATTTCATATCTTTGCTTGGAAATTGGACTGGGAATGGGGATTTTTAATATGTGCTTCAGCCTGAAGGTAACAAAAATATTGTGAAATCATACTGCAACCATTGTTCTCTCTGCTTATTTCAATGTGTTGCTGTAGGTCTATGGCAGAATTCATTTTCCTATTTCTGTTGTGAAGAGTTCATTGCTCATTCAATTGTGAGAGCTAACAGGTTATTGAAATTGTGGTTCCCTTTCTATGGGGGAATTCATACTGGACTATATCGGTTGCATCTGCCATATTTTAAGTTGTAATTTTTAAAAGTTACCCATTTTCTACTTCAAGTGCTATTACACGAAATAACACAATTCTGCTTCTGCCATTGCATTTTCATGATCAAAGAAGATTAAACTAAGGGATATTACGTTGGTTAATAAAAAGAAATTTACGCTGTTTATTGACTAATTATCTTTATTTTTTTCGACTTGGATTAGGCCAGGGTGTAAAGTTTGAAAGAAGTACCATACAAGGGCCGATAATTGGTGGCCCTTTCAGCCTAATTAATACAAAAGGCCAGTTATTCACTGAGCACAACCTTCTGGGTAACTGGGTTCTACTCTACTTTGGTTATACTTCATCTCCGGATGTTGGGCCAGCAGAGGTTCAAAAGATGGTCAAGTCTGTTGATATATTAGGTTTTTACTTGTCGATTTTTCTCTAAAATTAAATTGAACTGTTTTTTAGTTTTATGATTGAATTTTGTTTTTCCTATTTTGATTTGAACAAGAGTCAAAACAGAATCTCAAGATTTTGCCCATATTTGTCACAATTGATCCTCATAAAGATACACCTGCACAGCTTCGTGCTTACCTCAGAGGTGAGTTCATTATTCACAAGGTTTCCTTGTACCCTTCCACAAAACTGAATGGAGTATTTTACATGAAAGCCAGACACCCCATATTTGTAGAAAAATTGTAGCATTTATAAATTGACTTTGATTGTTTTTTATGTACACTTTTTCTAATAAATGGATAATTGTTATCGAAACATATAATGATATAATTTTGTAGAAACTCCTTAGCTATTGAGTTTTAAGGAAGATAAGAAAGCAAGATATATTAATGTTCAATTATAAATATTTCTAAGACTTAAATGAAAAAGATCTGCTGTTATTTGTGTATATCTTATCTGGGGTTTTCCTTCTGTTGAAGTTTATTACTTATCAAAAGCTCTTTTTTTGTTTTTCCCCTTCTAATGCACTAGACATCAAATCTTGCAAATTGTATTATTTTATAATTGATACTTGATATTACATGCTTCTAGGAGAAATTATTTTTCAACTTCAAGGGTTAGAAAGGAGTTAAGAGAAATCTATCGTTTTGTTTTTTTTTCTTTTTTAAAAGAAAAATATGATTGGAAGGCAGCTTTTTTTTTTTTTTTGATTCAACTGGAATTTAATACACCCCCAATAATCGGAGTATGGTCGCAGGTGCACTGACTCGAACTATTTATTTTCATATTCTTCTGTCTTTATCTCTAGATGCTTTTTCTTCTGATTCATTCTGATGGTTCTTTACAATGTATATATATTTAAATGCATGGCTGGAAGCATCTTTTCCTAAATATGTATATGACATTTGGTGTTTATTTATTCAGCTGTAGTACTCACGAAGTTGTATTTTCATTGTTGTCTATAATTAACATTTCTACTCCACTTTTTTTTTTTTTTTAAAATTGAGTGTAGAGTTCGACTCAAGGATAGAGGGATTAACTGGACCAGTTGCTGCTATTAGACAGAATTCTTTAAAAAGGTTGACGAAGAAGGAGATGATTATCTTGTTGAGTCTTCTCAAAACATGTAAAGTACAAGCCTTTTATGCCGCTATCCTCCCAGCTTTCTCAACTCTTTCCTTCATATTTTTCACCGAGACATCTTTGCAATTGTGAAAAAATATTGTATGAATATCATTATGAACAGGTACTTGATAAACCCGAACATGGAAGTAGTGAGATGCTTTGGAGTTGAATACAGCGCGGAAGAACTGACTGAAGAAATACTCGAAGAGATGAAGAAAACTGGAACCTAATCATTCGACAGAATGTGGCCTAAAACTCAACAAGGTAGGTTTATCTTTTTCAAATGTCAATCTAACAATTTTTTGCCCTTCATACTGACAAAATTGTAGTTAGTGTTGAGTTTTATCCAATTTTAATCCATCACACATTTTGTTATTTTTGTATTGCCCTCTTCATTATTTGATACTGTCGTTTTGGTGACTAATTACAAAATGATACTTTGGTACCTGCAGCAAGCTAATGCTCCACATGTTCAATGTTGAATTATTTTTCTTTTGAGTTTCCAATTCATATTTATTAGACAGATGGCACAAGAGTACCGAGTTTTCTTTAAAAAGGTTGACGAAGAAGGAGATGATTATCTTGTTGAGTCTTCTCAAAACATGTAAAGTACAAGCCTTTTATGTCAACCCTTTCCTCCCAACTTTCTCAACTCTTTCCTTCATATTTTTCACCGAGACATCTTTGCAATTGTGAAAAAATATTGTATGAATATCATTATGAACAGGTACTTGATAAACCCGAGCATGGAAGTAGTGAGGTGCTTTGGAGTTGAATACAGCGCGGAAGAACTGACTGAAGAAATACTCGAAGAGATGAAGAAAACTGGAACTTAATCATTCGACAGAATGTGGCCTAAAACTCAACAAGGTAGGTTTATCTTTTTCAAATGTCAATCTAACAATTTTTTGCCCTTCATACTGACAAAATTCTAGTTAGTGTTGAGTTTTATCCAATTTTAATCCATCACACATTTTGTTATTTTTGTATTGCCCTCTTCATTATTTGATACTGTCGTTTTGGTGACTGTAATTACAAAATGATACTTTGGTACCTGCAGCAAGCTAATGCTCCACATGTTCAATGTTGAATTATTTTTATTTGAGTTTCCAATTCATATTTATTAAATTCATAAATAACAAGATGTTAAGTATGTACATTTACTTTCTATAATTCAAGTAAAAATTTAGCTAAAAATAGTATACTTCAATAGAACATTATTCACTTCACCCTCAAAATTTATCGTTTAATAAATGATAATCATGTTTTATAATAAAATGCTCTCTAGGGTGATTTTAGTGATGAGTTCTATAGGAACTGGACGATCATATTTGGTCAAATACCTCGCAATAAACTCATATTTCTAACAGATGGCGGAATTGCCCGAAATCCTGGCCTCGAGCTCTACTTCTGGTCATTCGTTATTTTTGACTGAATTCAGTGAAATTACCAATTTGCTCCTTTAGAGTAAAAATCATTCCTCTTTTAAGTAATGACAATTCGATAAAATGCACCTAGTAAAAAATTACAGTGCAGTTGGGTCTCACTGACCATTTCAATTGGGCAAAAAACTTGTCAATATGCCTACCAGACAAGCACTGGTTGAAATTAGGAGGTTAGGATGTCTCTAATATTATCATAAAATTCAAGGCTGTGTTTACTTTTGTCTCTAAAATTATATTATATTGTCATTTGGATGCAGCGATTGTTACCAAATGAATAAAAAAAATCTAATTTTTTTATAAGGCTGGTAGCAAACAAGGTTGCTGAAATTGCACTATCGATTTGTATTGAGTAGTGTCGTTAGAATTGTACAACTCGAATCCCAAATCAGCAATTCAGCATCCGACTCTCAAGTCTTGGCTCTCACAACTGTTCATCTCTCAATTTTACACAAAATAAAAAATAAAAATTTATTGTGGACCCTTACAAGTAGTTGAAGATTTATTTTTTATAGGTTTTTTCGGCTAATTATAAATTTATACTTGATAATTTTTTTTAGACCTTAATTATATTTTTATATATTTAAATAATTATCATTATTTAGAAGTATCTTACGATACTCGATCCGATCCAAGTCAAAATTACAATTCGAACAACCTTGGATAAATTATAGTTGAGCATCAATATCATTTCTATGCCATATATTAAATAACCCCCCCTCCAATAGGGGGGCGTCACTGGCGCCCTTGTTTCTTCTCCCGGTCATTGAGCTGGAAGAAGTAGATTAATAAGTAAGAATTTTAGCACTGATACTTATGAGAACAGGAATGCATAACAAAATAGACTATGGATTTCTTTTTAATTGTATAATATTATAATTGAGTGAAATTTTATTGAAAAAATAGATTTAGATTCAACGTTTCGAGCACAACAAATCTCTTTTCGAACTCTCTTTACTTTTAGGAGTGCGTCTTGGGCTCAAACTTTTTGAATTAAAAAAAGAAAAAGAATATACAATTTCAATTTATTATAACGATAATATAAATCGTCTCGAAGAGTCTCTAGCCCAACAATGATCCGGGCGATTGACCACATCTTTTGGCATAACTGATTATTCATTACCTAGAGACCAAATTGATTATTGGACCGTGATTGTAATAGGTGTACCTAAAAGTATTCCAGTAATATGATCGGTTTTGGTAGAATTATTGTCCGAATTTTGTTCTATAAGCCTTTGTTTGATCCTTATTATTTTCAGAATACATTTTTCTCTCATATTCTTCCATAAATAATATTACATATAAACTCACAATTTTTCCTACATTATCCATTAACATACTATTTCAAAATGCATTTTGGGCAAAACAAAAAAAGAAGAAGAAGAAGAAGAAGAAGAAGCTAAATGTACAATCTTGATTGACAATTCAAACTCGATAATATTACATTCATCCATTTTAAAAATTATCTTAAATTAATGATTCAGATTTTGATAACATCAATATTATCAACGACAATTGTACAAATATGTTAATCCTTTTACTTCACGCTAAACTTTGAGTGATTCCTGCTCCAACCCCGTACCAAATTGTTTGACTTGTTGTAAGTCAAACTTATACAAAAATGATACATACAGCTGGCTGGCGTTGTCGGTCATACGTGGGATGCTCAAACTACATACCTAGACTACGTGAACTCCTCAATGGAGAAATTTGCAAATCAACAGAGGAAAAATAAAAATGCAGAATCTCCATCCCACCAAATAAGGACTGCTTGTCTTTAATTTTCTAATTATTTAGAGATCCTTATTTCTTCCATGACCGACTCTTTTGGAGTCCCATCAAAACAATAATATGCCATCTCTCCCTTTTAAATTTAATTAATGGACTAGTTTTGGAGATTCAGATACCAAGAATTTAAAATAAAAATGAATAAGGTTTAAATTATTCTGTTTTTGTTTTTTTTTTTTCTCTTTTCCGGCATCTCTCTTTCTCTCTCTCATGCCAAAATCTCTCATTTCCATTGCTTAGAGAGAGAGAGAGAGAGAGAGCAAGAAAAGAGAGATTGTTTGGTTGTTGGCAACTGTCTTCTCCAGGAGGCAGTGCAAAATAATCAAAGTAACAATAATAATCAATTCATTTTACACATATTCTCCTGGGGTGTTGAATTCTTCCTTCCTGTACAAGCAATCTCTCTCTGAATATTCTCCTGTTTTTTGTATTTCATTTTTGGGTGGGTCCTCTCCTTTTCTGTAAATACATTTTCTGTTCCTTGATCCCTTGGCCTACAAGTTTTCAACTTTACTGTTTTCCCTTAGAAAAGTCCCTTTGTATTCCCATTCATTACTTGCATTTCAATAGCCAATTTCTTGTCTCTGGGGAATTGTATTTGATATGGGAGAAATCTCGCCTGAGAAAAGATCAGGCTGTGGCCTGTTGAATGCAGTTTTTGGACGTCGAAGTATATGGCCTAGAAGATCAACATCCACAATTTCTCTTCATACTTACACTCCAAACAATAATGTAACCTTAGTACAAAGCATGCCGGCTTCAAGCAGACAAAGTGGCGGCTTTGAAGGAACTACCATCCTGGATTCGTCAGATGCCCCTTCGCATAAACAGGTTGATAGAGTCATTGCACGGCCGGGCCAAAACCACGCGAGATCTCCTCCCGTGTATCAGCAACACCATCCCCCTCCCACGGTAGCTGCAAGAAACTCGCCTAGCCAACAAGGCCATGGCCAAGCGCGTAAAGTGCCTCATAATGGACTTGGCATATCTGGAGAGCTGGAGAGCATGATCATCGATCATCAGCAATCAAAAGGTGCAGGTAAGTTAGTTCGTGCATCGTCCAGTAATGTGATGTTGTTTGGCAATTTGGGTAATTTGAGGCAACAGGGTAGCAATGGGAATTCGACTGCAAACAATGTTCCTGATTATCTTCCAAAAACTGCTAAAGAAGAGCAATCAGCATCTAATGGAAAATACAGTACTAGTGTTATAGGGAATGTAGTGAAAAAAAATGAAAAGCCTTCTCTTTGTCGTGCTATTTCCACCAGGATGGATCCTGAGCAATTGAAAATTTTGGGTAATGAAGATTACAAGAATGGCAGGTTTGCCGAAGCTTTGGCTTTGTATGATGCAGCCATTTCTATTGATCCGAATAAGGCTTCTTATAGGAGCAACAAAAGCGCCGCGCTAACTGCTTTAGGCAGACTTCTTGAAGCAGCCTTTGAATGCAGGGAAGCAATTAGAATCGATCCGTATTATCAACGAGCTCATAATAGATTGGCAACTCTATACGTCCGGTAAAATTGTGTGCATTTTTTCTTGGAAAAGTAAATAGTTCATAACTTACAAATTTGACACTGTTGCTCTATACAATTCTTTGGCAGATTAGGAGAAGCAGAGAAGGCTGCATATCATTTCAAACAAGCTGGAGCAGAAGCTGATCCTGATTCAATGATAAAGGCTAAAAAAGTTCAAGTTCATCTGAACAAGTGCACCGAGTTAAAGAGGCAGCGCGATTGGAATACCCTCCTAAAAGAAGCTACCCTCGCTATAGCAGCCGGTGCGGATTCTGCACCATTGGTTAGTCTTTTATTACCAGAACTTAATGCGATTTACATATGCTGCTCTACTTTTATAGTTTCTAAATTAAAACTGAATAGTAATTGATACTTCGTTTTTGTTGTTGTAATCAATGAAGATATTTTCCTTAAAAGCCGAGGCCTTAATAAAACTCCATAGGCACCAAGAAGCTGATGAAACTATGGCAAAAGGTCCAAACTTTGACATCGATGAATGTATTAAATTCTTCGGCCCAATTGGTAGTACAAGCCTGTTACTTGTTCATACTCAAGTTAACATGATTGTTGGCAGGTTAGTGTCTTATCTTTTGTGTACAAGAGATTCCATTTCAATGAAGAGCAGTAAGCAAGTGATTGTAGTCTAATATACCGATTATGTGTAATTGACAGGTTTGATGATGCTGTGGCCGCTGCTGAACGAGCATCTAGGTTGGATGCGAACAACAAGGAAGTAAACAAGATATTGAGGAGGACAAGGGCCGTGGCATTAGCTAGATCAAATGGCAATGATTTGTTCAAGGCAGCAAGATATTCCGAGGCATGTGCTGCGTATGGTGAAGGCCTCAATCATGATCCGTACAATGCAGTCTTGTTATGTAACCGAGCTGCCTGCAGGTCCAAACTCCGCCAATTTGAAAAAGCAATAGAGGATTGCAGCGCTGCACTAGGCGTGCGCCCTTCTTATAGCAAGGCTAGATTAAGAAGAGGCCATTGTTACGCTACGGTAGTTATAAAACAGTATATGCCATCTGATACACTTCAATAAGCCCCTATTTGACATACATTCTTTAAAAATACATTCTTTCAAAAGTCATTTTTAACCACACATTCTTCAATAGAATAATATTTTCTATCACATCAATAACTTTTCCTTACTTTTTAACCACATATTTCTCATCATATCACTATTTAAAATACATTCTTTATTCAATAATATTCATCAAACACACCCTAAGTTGTGTTAGCGCGTGTACACAAGTATGATACATTCACGCTTGAGACTATAGTTTTTGAATGTTGTTGTAGCTGGGAAAATGGGAAGCATGCATACAAGAATGTGAGATGTTGTTAACAGAAAATCCAAACGATGAGGAGGTAGGGAAACTCTTGAAGGAGGCTCGAGCATGGAGACGACAAGGAAGCCAAGACATGAAGAATGGTGGCGTTCATTCTAATGAAGTCGTGCTGGTATCGAGCAACGAATGTTTCCGAGATTATGTTACATCTCCTGGTAATAATTGTGCCAAATGAAAAATAAGATAAAAAAGAACGTTATTATTTAGTGACGTAATTGTATACCTTTTTACAAAATTATTGGCTGATTGAAAGATGATTTTTTTGGACTTCATTTATCTAGGTTTATCCGTGGTTTTGTTCTTTCGCAAGCTAAGTGACAGCACAATTATGCAGTTCATTGAACACCTCCACAAGAGATATCCATCGGTCAACTTCCTTAAGGTACATCATTAATATCTATATTAAAAGACAAACTTCGAGAATCAACATCTTAAATCACGGGTTTTGTGTTAGAGTGATGTTATTTGCAGTGGCTTGATACCGTAGTCGTTTTACGTGGCATATATGTGACAGTTAGTAATTTAATATATTAACGTGGTAGTTTTTTTATTGCCTCAAATCATTAACCGCTACATATATGCCAAATAAAACGATTGTGATGATGGACGATTGCAAATAACATTATTGTTTATGTTTACTTAAAATTCTGTACAATGAATAAGATTTTAGTTTTTCCATTAATTCGACTTTGTCTCATAACACACAACAAACTCTAGGTGGAGGTTGAAGACAATCCTTCCATAGCCAAATCTGAAGGCATAAACTCGCTGCCAGCTTTCATTATATACAAGAATGGTTCGAGGGCCAGAGAAGTCCCAGGGAACAGCCATGATTTGTTAGAGAGCTCGATCAAATTTTATGTCAGTTCGTGATACAAAAGGAAAGGTTAGTGACGGGAGTGAAGTTGTAAAAAACAGCTGTGAAATGTGGAAGTTCCTAGCACAACCTCTGCCACAGCGCCGGCAGGATCCTCGAGGAAGTGATTGCATAAACTTCTGATAGATGGAAAAGGAAATGTAGGGTGCATAAAGTAAAATTCATTGAATTTAGTTTGAGATGCTTTCATTGATTGGAATTTAGGTGGAAAAGATTGAATTGACGAAAGCATAATTGATTGGGTGAAACAGTAGTCAACAATGATTGGGATTGTAAAATTTTTGTAATTATTTTAGTTTGATGTGCTTGAAAAAATTCAATGAATTTAATCAATTGTTACTTGTGACTGTATTCAGATTCGAACCACCGTGAAACCAGTCAAATCACGGGGAGGGAAGCAAACTTTCTATCAAAACAAAAATTAGCTTTCTCCCCGAAGAATAGTAGATGGATAAAAGATTAAAAAAGAAGTATGATGATTGTATTATTATTTTATTAACTGTTGACATTTAAATTGAGATTAACAATTTTTTCTTACTTAGAGTGTGTTTGGTGCACATTAAAATGAAAGAATGCATTTTTTTGAATTGATGTGATGAGAAATATGTAATTGAAAAATGAAGAAAAGTTATTGATGTGATGGAAAATATTATTTTATTAAAGAATGTGTGTTTGAAAATGAGTAGAAGAATGAGAATAAAAAAAATAATGTGAGACAAACATGGGCTTACCAACGTTTTTCTTTTCTAAACTCACTAATTTCTTTTCTGAACATTCTTTATTCATTATAGCAATTATTTCCTTAACTTTTTCCGTCAAATTCTAATCTTTAACTTTCAATTAATTAGTGCCCTTGATGATGATTTATATTAAAATACTTTGTTTTCATACTTTGAAATGAAGGAAAAATAGTTTTTCACATTTTTTATTTATTTGTTTTTTAAAAATATGATGAAAAAATAAATTGTTTGATGTCATTTCAATGGACTTTTGGACATAAAACCGTTATTAAATACAAAATATACTTACTAATGAAAAGTTTGAGAATAAAAATAATATGAAAAATTGTTAGGGATATAAGTATTATAATGAGTAAAGATTAAGGATATCAAATACAATTAAAATGTGATTCAAGAAATAAGTATTATAATGTGAATATAATTATCCTTGACTAAAATTGTTACCTTTTCACATTTTATTCGCCATGTCACATGTTCCTCACCCATCGATTGTGAGGTCATGTTTAACATATTTAACATTTTTATTTGTGTTTTCCAATAACAATTTTTGCTGCTGTGAAATAGCCTGTGAAAATATATAGGAATATTTTTGTTTGCTTAGTAATTTTGCTCTCGCACGTCTCGTGTGCTCGTCTTCTTATTCAAGGCTGAAGTTATGGATTCGTACTATAAATACTCGTTGAGAGTATCCTGGGTTCGCACATGATTTGGACTTCATAGAATTGCTCGCTAACAGTGGTGAAGGTTCGCACGGGACGAATTTAAAATAATATTACAAATGTAGGTCAAATAATTGATCACCAAGCAAGAAATATGCTTTGTGTAGCATAGAATATAGAAGATATCTAGTTTTCTTTATCACATTGCTTGCTTGTGAGGCTAAATTCCATCCGATCTTCTTTGACGGTTTACATACATAATTCCTCATCTTCTACTTCTACGATTACCATTGGCATTAATCGAAATGTTGTCTTCCAATCTACTAACATGTCTGCATCCTTCTTTGTTTTGGCCAACGTAACTATTTTATTTAACTCGAGATATAAATTTACAAATACAATTTCTCGTTCTTTATATATTTCTTTTGCTAATCTATAATTCTACTCATGCTCATTATGAACATTCAAGTTTTTTTTTTCTACCCCAAGTTGTTTAACTAATTATCACATTAATTATTTCATGCTAAACAATTATTGGTGGATTAAGAGGGACGACTAATTTAACTGGTAAAGTGTATTACAGCTTGAGTGTGGTGGTCCAAAAAGATTTAACTTTTGTAAAATGAACAGAATAATTTGTTTGAATTTGAGTAATTATTAGACGTACAATTTGATTCATGAAATTTAAAATTTGTTGCTGGATTTTTTATTCACCAAAACCCATGATTAAAGAAGAAAAAAAAAGAATTCTCTTTTGGGTTAAAATTGATCGATAATAATTAATTGTCTCTACTTTTGCATCATTGTGGCATAAAAAAAAACATATTTCTGATTCTGTTAACTATGCTTTTAAATAATATAATGGTACACGTGATTATTTCATTAACAGAAACAATTATATCTTATTTGGCACGTGAATTGTACTATTTATTAAACAATACTAGAAAACGAATATTAAGGGCCTGTTCTTTTTGCTGTTTTTAGGTTATTTTCAGTTTTTAGTTTTCGAAAATACTAAAAACACGTTTACTTACCTATTTTAAGAAGCGAATTTCCAAAAACGAGTTTAAAATTTACAAAGAAAACAGAAAACGCCAAAAAAATCATTTTGGCTGTTTTCAGTTAAAACTAAGTCAATTTTTTTTTTTTTAAATGACAAAAAGAACGCTTTTTCAACAATTACAAAATAGACACTCAAAACTAAAAACTGAAATACGAAGAGAACAAACCCTAAAGTTTTGTGTCTTAAGATTTTGAAGTTTAGGTTTTAAGTTCCATCCGTATGCTAGTTTCTTAAATATTTGTTATTGTACACCTATATGAGTTTATCATACTTTATAAATCAATTATATAATTTGTTACTAAGCTCTTTTACAAAAAGTCCTAGTTAATAATTTGTTACTAAACTCTTTTACAAAAAGTCCTAGTTAATACTTATGATTAGGTATAATCATCCTATTGAGACATTTGAATTATTTAGCTCTGTATGTTTGGTCCACTAATGAAAATTAGGTTCGCACCTATACTTACATTATCACAGCAAATAACGGGACAATCTGTAATAGGCTTCGAAGCCTAATAATGTCAATGATTGTGATGTGTAATAATCGTAAGTGTATGATATCAATTAAACAAGTAGTCAAATGGATATAAGAGTTTCAATTATTGTTCTCACAAGGATTATATATTTAATTAATAATCTAATTATTGCTAACTCATATGTGAATAAAACAAGTGTTGATGACATAGTTTGATTAACATTAATATTTATTAAGAAAAATAAAAAAAGATTAACAATCAAGTATGATGGTTAAAGCGTTGCGATTCACGAATTTATCGTTATCGCCTTTAATCTCATCGCTCAAGTTTAATTCCTAAAGTTGTACTCGGTCGAATTATTAGTTTAGTTACAAATAATAATGGAAAAAAAAAACATAAAAGGGTTGTGAAGTACATTATCGCTTTAAAGGAAAAACGAGAAAAATATGATTTTCTTGCACCCAGAATGTGCTGTTAGGTTTTTAATACCCAATAAATTCGAGCGATAATGTAAAATCGATGTTGGATAAGTATTGTATCGACACCTAAGATTGATGACCCGACTCTAAAACTATTTGGTCCATTGGAAGTAGTTTAATTAATTAAAGTTGATCATGGCCCAGTTCCTCACTTGGTGGATAATTTAATTGGCTTGCTTATCATATTCTTGTTGGGCTAGCCCATTACTGTACCCTAAGTGATCTTATATATATTTTTCCTTCACGGCTTTGTCAATTGAAGTGTACTTTCCCCTTGAGATGAGAGAGAGACATGACTGCCTTCCCTCGTATTTTGTGCTTCCGCTTGTAGTTTGTCTTATTATCTTCTCATTGTTCTTTAGCCTTTGTGGCTGCAAAACATCTTCCCTTTTGTGTCCTAAGTGGGTACAATTGAAAGTAACCAAATAGAGGAATAGTTTGAAGGTTTTTGGTCGATTTATTAGGTGTCGATTTGGTTGGTAAACTGAGCCCGGATGCTTGGCTATTGGAGTCCATTATTCAACATTTGGTATCAGAGCAGGGTTGGGGTGGATTCCAGGCCAGAAAATGAGTAGAAACTGCCCAGAATCGCAGTAGAAAAATGAAATAGTTTCTGTCTAGTTTTTTCAATTTTGCTCGGATTTGTTTTTTCATTTTTCGGAGAAACCAATCGTCTTTTGGAGAAACTATGACCACTGGTGGATNTATCAGAGCAGGGTTGGGGTGGATTTCAGGCCAGAAAATGAGTAGAAACTGCCCAGAATCGCAGTAGAAAAATGAAATAGTTTCTGTCTAGTTTTTTCAATTTTGCTCGGATTTGTTTTTTCATTTTTCGGAGAAACCAATCGTCTTTTGGAGAAACTATGACCACTGGTGGATTGTGCAGGCGGAGGCGAACCTGTAGGTCCAACAGTGCATGGGATTCTGGCAGCCGCGCGTAAGGGCGCGTATGGCCTTTTTCAACGTCGATTTCTTCAGACAGAATCTTCATTTTGACATTTCTAACGATTTTGTGTTGATAGTTATACAGTGAAATTTGGACGATTTTGCCCCTGCGCATTCGTAATTCAATTTTTGCTTGGTTGGTTACTTCGGTTGCTGGAGACTTTAGGGTAAATAGTGGTAGCCCTAAAGTGATGATTCACATCTCTCGTAATTTATGGACTCAGACAGGTCCGCTTTGGTAAATTAACTTATCCCGTTTCAATTTTAGTATTAGCACGTCATCGTGTGGGGTGACATTAGAATTGAGGTTACCGTGAAGGGATAACTATTGCTTATGCTAGAAATTTAGGAATTAATTGTTCTATTTGAAGTGTTGGTTTTAACTGCTAGTTGATAATTGCTTTCGTGTTTAATTGCGTGAGAATTTGAATTTTTTGCTGATATACCTTTTGTTACATTGACTATTCCGTTAGAACACCTAGACTTGACCTGTTTGAATATTCCCTTTGAGATCTTGAGTCTTACGAAACCTTAGGAATTTAGAACGATATATATTGTTGTTTTAGGATTACTTTGTGTAACATATCGTACATTTTTGGTTGTTCTATTTTTCAAAATGTCTTCACATTTCGAAATTGAAATTTTCAATTGGAAAGTGGACTTTTCAATTTGGCAACAAAAGATAAAGGGATTTTGGTTCAACAAAAAGTCTCAAAGGCCATAAATGGCAAATTTCTTACAAATTTAACCAAAACGCAAAAGGAAGAATATGATGAACTTGCTCACACTTCAATTATTTTACACATATCCAACTCCGTTTTGAGAAAAGTTGGAGAACTTGATTATACTAAAAAACTTTAGCAAAAGTGGGAGGATTTGTATTTGTTTAAGTCTACTCCTAATAAGTTGTACTTACTTGAAAGATTTTCCAACTTTAAAATGGATCTTTAAAAGGATTTTGACGACAATTTGGATTTTTTTTAACAAGTTGGTTTAAAGACATTGTTAATTGTGATGAGAAAGTGTTTGATACGTATAAGGTCATTGCTTTGCTGAATTCTATATCTGATTCATATAGAGAGGTTAAGAATACAATTAAATATGGTAGGGATACTTTAAGACTTGAGATTGTCGTAGATTCCCTTAGAAGTAAGGAGATGGAGATTAAGGCTGAAAAAGAAGATAAGAGAAGTG
>CAIGRQ010182044.1:0-19076 GCA_903798375.1 Fraxinus sp. D2006-0159
AATTGAATAAAGGATTGTTCTTGTAAATAGTCAAACTCATGACCTCCGCTTGTAGAGAGTCGAATCTTTTCCATTGCATTGGTTTTAATATCAATGCTTAAAAATGAAGGAAAATATTGAGCTAAATATAACTAAATAAAGGATTGTTCTTGTACATAGTCAAACTCAAGACTTCTCACTTATTAAACGAGTCTTTTACCAACTTATAAGCTACAAGAGTTGCTAGGAAATAAATGAAATTACCAAAAAAGTATTCAAACTAATAATAATAATAATAATACCGACAGATCCAACACCGACAACCACGAGTACTGGCCAAGGTATGGATCCACCAAAACTTTTAACCATTCATTCTCTAACAAAATCAATTTTTACTATAGATGTATACTTAAAAGAGATGGGACTCAAACATTGACCCAATCTCACACTCAAGTTGTGAGCTGCATAATTAGTTGGAAATGCAATTATTGTAATTGAAAACGAAATGCAAAATCTTTGAGTAATAGACAAATATGGATTTTGTTAACTACATAAGAAACACCTCTCTCTGAATATTTTACGTTAAAAATAATACTACTTAGGGAAGTTACTAAGGTTTATTAGTTGATATGGAAATGATTTCATAAATAATTACCTTTTGTTATCCATCAAAATTATAATCGAAAACACGTCCACTTGTTATCAATTTATATTTATATTGATATAATTACTTACCATATAGATAAATAAATATTTTTAATTAAAAAATTTAATATTTTCATAATTTTTTTTAATAAATGAGTGATACTTATTTTAAGTATGCCCAATTTATTTCGAAATAAATTAATTAAAAAGTGAAAACAACCAATATATCAAATCATTCAATAATGTGGCCGCGTGTTTTTTATTTAATCTCGTATAAATTACAAAATGGCTTTGCTTAAAAAAGTCAACTATGTGCTTTCACACACACAGAAATTTCCTAGTTTTTTTTTTTGGCAAAACACTACAAGACCCTAAGCAGTGGGGTTTTTAGGCCTCCACTTAGACATCATATGGAGATGACATGATAGTCGGTGTTAGCAATTTAAATTTCGTAAGAATTATTCTACTTGTACCCAAACATTTGACAACTTTGTTGATAGGAGTCCCCCAATGGGGGTTGCCATGTGGCGTTTTGTCAAAAAAAAATTGTCAAGATTTTTGGTACAAGTAGCATGATTGATTTCGTAATTATCTATTTTATGAAAATTATATATGTTTAATAATAACTATACAATAAATAATCGAAGGTACAAGTCAAAAGAAATTAAATGAATGAACATGTGGAAATTTTAATATCTGTCAATCAATCCTCCTCTAGGTACAATGATGATGGACCATAACCATATCCATAAGAAAAAAGTAAGAAAAAAAAATAAAAATATTTACGTTATGTAGAGAAAGAAGGGTGTACACGAAAACATACAATCAAAAAGTCTCCACAAATTTGGCCAAGTTAGGTAGAATGAATGAAAAATGATTGAACAAATGAGAAGAAGCTCCAAAGTTCCTAATCTAATGATAACAATTATATCACTTGAGTAGTGCAAGAATTTATTGGGTTTCCGACTCGATATCACCTCTGTGATTAGATAAAATTGGTCTTATTAATTTTTTTGTATAGAAACGTGAGTGCTCAACGTATCTCAATACTTAAAAAGATCTAATATCAAACTGCAGTCGAAATTAACTAAATAGTTTACTTAGCCCCGATTTGGCTTAGAACAAAATCAGATTCTTAGTAGATTTTGATAAAAGTTGATGGAATATGATTATCTGAGGTTGAAAAAATTGTGCGTCTAATGAAATATACAGTTAAGCTTAATGGTTGACTTTTATTTATATTTTCATTAGAGTTAATCCAACATAAGTAATGATTTCCAATCCAAAAAGAGTATATTTTTGTTGTGACAACTAGAAAGTTTAACAAATATTACAAAACACACTTTTTTGACATGAGACTGCAAGAGTAGGAACAGTGTAAAGCTGGTTTACATAATTACTCTTTTGTCCTTTTATCTCAATTGGTCAAAATTGAAATAAGTGTCTGAATTAATGAAACCTTGCATTATTATTTTGAGCAATTAATTATATGCTTTAATTTGAACCAACCCTAGTTGTTCTTTAATTACTATTTACTAAGGTCTTTTTGAGTACAAAAATTCTTGAGTTTTAAGATTAAAAAATGGTTAAAAGTACATTTATTAGATTAAATTAATTGATTAAGTTTGAAATGTAAGAGAAAATAATAACAAAAGCAGATGGCATCTGTGTGAACAGTATCATAATTAAAGACAATCGTCTTCACTTGCATTGACTTGTATTAAAGTTGATCCACTTGATTAATACATTAATCTACTTAATTTGACATTAGTTTTGGCTTCATCTTACTAATTATTAATGCATCGAGAGTCTGTCGCAAGCTGGCAATTTTGATCAGACTCTAATTTCTTCGGAAATTTCTATAAATATATGGTTGAAGTGGTCGTTAGCTGCCATCAATTTACTTTTTACCATCGGTATACTGCTTCATATTCCAATATTGAAAATTTTGGTTTGACTTGTCACTAAATACAAACACGTGTTTCGTAGTATTTGAAATGTTCGAGAGAATCATATTAAAGTCGTGTGTGAGCCATTAAGAAGTTTAAATTCATTAACCTTATAATTCTGTAAATATTTTTGTGAAGATAATTTGTACCTAACCAGTTACAATTAAGCAATTTAAGTTTGATTACAAATTTGAATTGAAAAATCAAAATCATGTAACCAAAACTGGAGTGGTAATTAGGCAATTTAGTTAAAGAAGAGGGGCATTTATAGAGAATAAAAATAATATAATGAATACGACAAGAGCTTCGCTATCCGAATTGACATCATGAATGGCGTATTCTCCACTCCGAACCCCATGTGAGAGTGAACTGGACTTTGACTTGAGGCCCAAATTTATTGGGCCGAGGTGATACATAATGGTAGGTTTATCTTGGATCACGTGTTATGTTTCAATTTTGAGTTTCATGTCTCACTTAGCCCCTGTATGGTCTAGTTTATTGCTGTTGAGCGGAATAAGGTCGTCGTGAGGTTGGAAGGGCAGGAATCCCCAACCCCCCCCCCCCCCCCTTGGGGTGCGGGGCGTTCCATCTTCAGATCATTTATTATTACTGGAAATATCAAAAGTAAAAAATAGCTCAAGTGGATAATCCATTTTATAATAGATTAGGGTAATTTGACGCAAAAAATCCTCCCGACCCTTGTTTGTGCAATACCTTCATATCCTTTGAAATTGGCGAAAAATCCCCCTAGATGGCCTTTTACGTGCAGAAGACCTCCCTACCTTCTTTAAGTAGATTTACCGGCTTCAATAGTAAACTCAGACGATATGGGTTTTTTCGCACGTAAAAAGTCATCTGAGGTGATTTTTTGCCAACTTGAAAGAATATGAGATATTCCACAATAGAGTCAAAGATCATGGAGATTTTGTGCCAATTACCCTAATTAATTATGTTATTGAAAATGGATCTTAACAATGTACAAGAAACCGTACAAATTAGTTAATCATATACATACACTCTATCCGAGACTTCCTTGGTCCATAACGTAGCACAGAGAACACACAATACCAAATCAAGAAGGGGAAAAATAAAATAAAATTGCAGTTCTCAATTGAATTATTTTTTTGAATGGCTATGGTGAATGCAGTTTCTGTTACTTTTAGACCAGTCCCATCTCCTTTTCTTCTGCCTTCCACTTCACTATCCAATTTACCCTCAATTTCCTTTACAAAAATTTCTGAATTGTTGACATTTTCATTGGCAAAAAGAAGGGCTCTTGTTAATCCATTTACAGTGATTTTGTTGGATTGATGACAAGCTGATTTATCATGAACATCGATTTGAAGTTTATGTATAAACGTTGAAAATCAGAGATGGAGCAAAAGAAAAAGTAACAAAGCTATAGTCACAACAGAAATGGCAAGAACGCGAACTCTATGTATATTTCAAGAGTGCAGCCAAAGGCGATCACGTAGTCGTTCTTCTCCAGCACCAAACATTTCGTCGACCCTTTCGCCATCTCTGTAGAAATGAAACGTGGGCGTGTAGCGAATGTGTTGCGTCTTTTCTGGGCATTCATCGATATCAGCATACACAAAAGAAAGCTTTGGAAACTTGTTGCTCAGTTGGCAAAACGCAGGAAGGATCTGACTACAAACATGACACCTGAAAATTCACAAATTTCATTCAAATTAGAAAGAAATATTTAAGCAATTGAAGCTTCAAATTTCAATGATTAAGCCAATACTGCAACATTTTCATGGGCAATCAGACATTTTATCGAACACGTTTTGTGCACATAATTAACATACCACGATGCACCGAAATTGATAACTGCCTGCAAGAAACATTCAATTCAAAATTTCAAGTGAAATTTTTTATGACATAAATCAAATATCTAAGCACTGAAACACAAGTTGAAGAATAATAGCTTACAGGAGTTTTAGAAGTTCTGATTTGGTGAAAGATTTCCTTGAGGTTATCATCACTGGTGGCAGTGATGATGGTTCTTTGAGGATTTTTTGGTAAATTAATACCAATTTTTCCATTTTCTTCGTTAGAATTTCCACCCTGCTCCGCCATTCCTAGGTGAAATTTCCTCATTATCTTCTCATTTTACTTCCTATTCTCCTTTACACTTTTTCTTCAAGTTTGATCCTTTTTAACATTTCCTTTTTTTTTTCTTAGCTTATAAATATCCTCCAAGCATGAGAAATAAATCAAATAAAATTCACATATTATTTAGTGGGTGTTCGGTAGGAATTAAAATTAGATTTTTAATAGATTGTGATAGAAGTTTTTGAAATATGTGATTGAAAAACTGTGGTACTCATGAAAGATATGATTAGTATTGATTGTTTGACTTTGACTTAGATTAAAATCTAATTTTAATTCGTACCAAACATGACGTTAGTGTTTGTTTGGAAAGAATTTTAAAAAATAAGATGAAAGTTAATAATTAATTTCATAAATTTTTAAATTTAAATATTTATCATTTTTTTTTTTTATCAAAATCTGTTAAAAGCTTTATAAAAAACTTTATCAAACTACCCATAAAATTCATCTCCATTATTTATTTTTATTTCTTCAGTGGATTAATGAATATCATTTTTATTAATACTTATCAAAATCATTTCAATTTCGTCGTGTCTTTTCAAAGCTTTTCAAAGCGAGTCTAATGACTCGTTAAAAACGACATAAAGAAATATGTGAACCACAAGGTTGAAAGTGAATTTTGATCAAATGCTAGAACATTCGATATCTTATGCTTCCAATGGACAAGATAAAAATTTTCTATCGTAGACGAGGCAAGAGATCAATTCTAAACATTCAAATACGAGTGCAACCTCCTTTTCATCTTCCAAGCCAAGAAAAAACCAATACTTGAAGATATATTGAGCCAAATATCTATATCTATTTTCCATTTTTCAGAAAATTTTCATCAGTAAATATCTAGAAATAATGAAATATACCGTAATTGATGGAAAAATAATAATAATAATGGACAACAAGATTAGCAAGTATACGTAGTTGATGTATGGCTACACAATTTCATCCATAGTGATTGAAGAATAGTTTTTCTATCCTGTGATATTCCTCACAAAATTTAACCCCCAAACATGGCGATTACTTTCAGGCCACAATCTGGAGGCTTACGACCAGAGAAATTTCTTGTTCAGTTAATTTCGGAGAATAACCCTGGCTGAAACTTCTTGCCTAATGCTTCCACAGCACCATTTATTCTCTCTTGCTCCTGCAACAATTCCAGGCATTCTGTAAAGTCGAATTGTAAATGTTATCAACTCAAAACGACTAAGGGCCAATTTGGCAATGCTTCTGCTTTACTTTTTGTAGAAGAATTTTTTGAGTCCTCTAAAAGCTCTTTTAATCAGACAAAGCACTTTCAAAAAATTAACCAAATAGAACCAAAAACCAATGTTCTAAAATGTATAAAGCGTGATAACAATCCAAGTTTCAAGCTTTTATGAGCCTACGAGAAGCGGAGCCTAGGTGTAAGAAACGTAAAGCGTGGCTAGGAGAAGCTTAGGCAAGCTTTTCATAACGATGTTAAAAATAACTTCATATTATCAGAAGCAGCTTTTGACTTTTCAAAAGCCTTACCAAATGGGCCCTAAGTATCTTCGAGCAAAAGGCTTTACCTTTCCTTCAAAAGTGAGAACAAGAGGCCCTTTTCTTGATTCACGGTAACCTCCTTTGTATCCCGAGAAAGGGTAAAATTAATTAGTAACAACAAATACCAACACTCCCACTGGCACAGTGAATTATTATAAGAAGATTTTACCAATGTAAAGATCAGGAAATTCAATACAGATTTCTGAAAGAGGATGAGCTGCTTCCACCTGCATCATGGATCCAGAGTAAACTGTTCAAGTAATCTATAAGGCAGCAGCATAAAATGTCATGTCTAGGCAGGTTAACTTTAAATTTCCATATAATCGATGAATCTAGCATTGCAACATAACGTAATGAAGAGATCTAAAACACACACAGAGAGATCTTTATAGACACTCACGTCAGAAAGAGATGTTGCCAGTCGCTTTGATACAAATGGTTCTGCGGCTACTAAAAGACTGTCGGATCTCATAAATTCAATCAAACAATCCCATTCCTTGTCCATCTCAGAAACATTTGTTGCGGTAAGTATGATCACGTTTTGGCACTTGATCTACATTAAGGCAGATATAAACAAGTATTTACACTTCCACTTCAAGATAGAGATTATACATGTCAGGTAAAAGTAATGGCAAGAAACATGCATTTGAAAACTGCAAAAAAAATATTCATAGCAGTGCATAGAAGTTAACCTTGATGATGCAAACCAAAAACATAAAAGGAACAATTAACACCACATCAATGCATAACAAAGTCATTCGGAGGCACAAAAAATGGAAATTACAACTATGTATATCATCTGTCGACCCCTTTTTGCAATATTTACGTGGACAACAGATGTCGGGCCCCCTCGCTTCCACGCAAGCAAATTCCAACACGTTTTGACTGGATATTCCGACAAAAAGAATGGCGTGTATGGACGCAAGACAAAAATTTTCAAGCACCGGCAACATATATAAATAAACAATCATAAACAACTCAACCAAAATAGAAGTAATCTAAACTTGAGCAAATATATGGAATCAGCCAGAGGAAATTGAATACGGTTTGAAGTGTGAAGAGTTGCTTTAGATTCAAATTTTACAAGAATTGTTTATTTATAGAGTTCTGACCGAAGTAATAGCCGTTGGATAAGAACCGCGTGGCCTCATCTCCCAAGCCAAAACCTCACATAACTCCGTCTGCTATGCATTTAATCATTGTCAACAGGTCGGCCTCCCTACATCCTAAGCTGACAATCTTGACATTCATGAATATAAACGTTACATCAATTATTCCTAGAGATTGTTTGCGAATCCCTTAAAAGACAGAAAGTGCTTCAACCTAAAAGAGAGCATAGGAAGAAGAGGGTGCTTCGGCTAAAGAAGCTTCGGGTAGAGATAGGGCTTTGGCTATATAAGAGCTTCGGGACAATGAGATCAACTTCTTCTTTGACTTCTTCATTTTGACCAATTGGGTCTTTGTTGACTTTGTCGAATTTGACTAATTGTCTCCACTAGGAGCCTCGGTGGCGAGGCATAACATCATCATTAATCCATTTGGACTTCCCTAGGGGATGTTACATCTATTTTTCTACTGTAAACTGATTAACCAAAAAAATACTTTTGTTGGTCCGTTCGCACTGCATCATAAAGTACTGAAACTGTGCCTTGTGTACATTGCAAGCTGTGCGGACATAAAAAATTACACAGCAATAAAACGCTGCAAAAGCATATTTTCAAAATAACTTGCAGTGGTTATCAATGTATAATTGGAAAACGAAAAATTGCATAAACAGATAAGGTCAACATACCAGAGGCACACGAAGTTGTTTATGATGCAGCAATTCGGTGATACCCTCAGGCAACTGTGCCATCTGGTTCCAGGAAACAAGAAACTATTAGCAGGCAGAAGAGTACTTAACCCCATTCTAACTCTACACACCCTCCAAAAGAATAAAAATTCTATCCTCGTAAATGGAAGAATCTAAATATTGTAACTCAAAGAAGTAAGTGTGGCTTTCATTTGTCCCTAGCTTCACAAGAATGGCTTCCAAGAACTACCAGTTCCACATCCCACCACCAAAAATAGGCAATTACTATGCATATGGCACACGTTTTAACTTCATATTCCAGAAACCTCCCCATTCATACAATTCACCAAGTGATGTAGGATATGTGGTCATTTTATTTTCATCAAGATGTACTATTTCTTTCCTAGTTAAATTAAGACATTAAAATGTTAATCCTAATAACTTCTGTCAATTGATTTTTGATTATTATATTTACCTAAATGGTATGAACCTCATAAACAATTTAATTTTGCATTACCTCATTCCTATCCCCTGTGCACTTCTCACCAATAAGATGCCTTAAATATTCTTCAAATTCTTCATCAGGTGCCTTTGATAGATAATTGAACAAGATAATAAGGTTAGTGCTTGTAAATGTGAGCATGGTTAGAATAACAGTTCACCAGTGCTCTTTAGCATGTTTTGCCTGTTGTTGAACCATCAAAGTATCATATTAAGGACTAATAGCATGTTTTGCTAAGCTTAAAAAGTTTATGTACCAGTAAATAAGTTTTAAACCAAAGTTTTTTTATTGGTTAAAGTTGAAATTAAGTAACTTTTCTTACTTAAAAGCAATATTCTAAAAGGCGGAGCCTAAGCGGGCATAGGCGTGAAAAGGGCGTCCTGCATATGGAAAAGGCATGAAAAAGAGGTCAGCCATATTTTGATGGCCAATAATGAGGGCCTAGGCAGCAAAAGCCATAACTAATGCGAGCCTAGTCGCCAAAAGGAACATGCCTTTTATTTTTTTCAAGTTTTTTATTTTTTTAAGTTAAATAAAAGACAATATTATTAATCATTTTAGAGTAGCAAAAATAATATTAAAAATAAGGAAACGTCTTATTACGCCAAGGCTTCCCCTAGGCACACCTAAGCTCGTAAGGCTTGAGGCTCGGTCTTGCATTAAGCTTCTTGGAACCTTTCTTAAAAACTAACAAAAATAAATATGATTGAAAAAAAGTAACTTTTACTTTCTGTTTTATATGCTTAGCTAAACATGCTATGATAAATATCTTAACAAAAGATACAACTAACCATGCGAACACCAAATGCTTTTGCGACTCCGGCTACAGTGACATCTGAATGCAATGGACCAACTCCTCCATAAATGAACACCTGAGAATATCAGCTTGAAGTTTATCAACATTTAACAGAAAATCATTGCTACTACCTTTATAATGTGAAATACTAAAGGAGCAAGTCTCTCTCACACACAACATACATGCGCGCAGAGAAGTTGAATGCAATTTTTTACCATGTCATTTCTTGACTTTTGCCTCTCAACTTCCTCAGCAACAGAATCGACCTGGATTCAAAGAGGATGTCATATGAATTTTGTTCGCAGAACACAAAGTTGAAGGACACACATTTTAAAACTTCACTAATATTCAACTTCAGTTACCAAATATGCAAATTCGTTTAAAAACGTACAACTTACGTCATTTTGGGTTACAGCAAATTGGGAGACAGCCCAACCTATGGAATGGAGCTTTCTACACAAAGTTGATCCTAATCGATCCTCAACAGTGCCAAACCTGAGCTATGGAATCAATAGAGAGTATCATATACAAAATGATAGGGATTGCACATGATAGTTATAGAGAAATTTATACGATCACTCATGCAGACCACTGTTTTGCACTAAATATGCAAAATGAAGTGTCCTTAGTTTTAATATAGATTTTTCATGCCAGGATATCAGGCATGAGGAGTTGTAAAGTCAAAAATCACACAAGACAGAGCATAATGGATGTAGAAATAAACGATTTAACGAGTTGTTTGTTGGGAAAATGTTTACCTTTGCACAGAATCAACATGATCAGGAAGACAGGGAGTCTATTCTATGGATATTTACGATTACATTTCGGAAAGAAAAGCAGATACAGGGTAGTTGAGACAGCAAGCATAAATTATTTATGCATATTATTGACACTTGGGAGGAAATAGGGCTGTAGAGAGAAGTTAGACAGGTGAATTTTAAAACTAAACACACAGGATGCAACTATACTTGACACTTCTGTTGGCATATTAATTGAGAACCACATCACATTGGCATGGCGGTCATGGAATGACTGGTAAAGGGAGTTGACGAGGAAACTAGTCAAATAAAGCAAACAACGAACTTACAGAATTTCATCTCCCACAGCAATGACTGTGGCTGTGAGCATTCTTTTCTGATGTCGATCCTCACTTTTCAAACCATTGCTAATGGCAGATAATGGCAGAGAAGAGAATTTTTTTATTCTACCTGCTCTTTCCAATCTTCCATCTGGAAGCAGGTATGCAGGTTTGAATTTTTCTTCACCATTGTTGGAGTTGCCAATGGACAACAAAGCATTAGGAACTGTGTCATGAATGCTACCAATTGAAGTATAACTGCAAAAATTGAACAAATTTACATAAACACAAAATTCTGCCAAACAACTCAAAAAAAACTCAGAATGATTGAAGACAAACTGTGCTATATACAATTGTTGTATGACCCAAAAACTTCATGACAATTGAAAAAAGAGAAAGCCAACCCCTGAAGATATGATCTCTCTCAAATAAATACTAAGGAACATGTCCTACACACCAAAAATTCCAATATTCCCATTCAACAAAATTACAAACCATTTAGCAAATAAGGTTTACCCCTGATCGTAAAGGCTGCAATATTGAACCTTGCAAGTCAAGAGGAAAGCCCAAATATCTCTGCAAGATTAACATTAAAGGTTAAACCTTTGTATTGATGCAAAATACAAGCCAAATAAGAAAAGTATCACAATCAACTTAGCTACAGGCTACAGCCATGAAGAGAATGAATCAACCAAATACAAATATGACATGTTCACTAAAATGTCTCTAATACTGCGTGTAGAGATGTAAAGTGGAGCTTTGGCTGCTTTGCCGATGGCCATTTTTTTATGAGAGGTCATATTATTGGATGACTCAAGACTAAGTCATAGATCTTGTGTATCACTTGGGATCAAGGAGAAAGGAAGGAAAAGCTGTGTAATATGCTAGAAATGAAACTGTTGTTAAGTTCCAACAAAAAGTTTTGATTGCACGCTACATCACAAAATGTCAAGTCTAACATATTTTCATTACTCCATGCTTTCCCAATGATCAAAGCATGCATGATAACCCTACGTGACACACTGTATGTATCAAAACATAGTTCTTGCATCAACTACCGGTTCCAGATATAAAGCTCATTTCGGCAAATGTAAATGCATACTGCCATATCAAATGCTAATCTTCATTTGCAATTGAGTAAGTTGCTTCCATTCACACAATGTATAGGAGTTTTATGTGCATAGACATACCTGTACGACCAATCAAGGATTGGATTCACTCTCATGAAAGGCGGCCATCCAGGCGAGCTGGGAGAGAACTGCTCTTGACCTGCCTGTAAAATTGATATCAGACATAATAGCAAACTCTTCAGCACTCATTCTTTAACGTACTTATGCAGAAATTAGAAGTTAATTTGCAAGGTATAAAATTTCGTGAAATACCGCAGTAGGGTCTCCAATTCGGACACCAAGAAAAATAGCTCTTATGGGCTTAGCTTTTAAAAGAGCCTCCAGACCTGACTTGAAATCCAGGCGAATGATGTCCATTTGCAATTTGAAACTGTCAAAGTTTATCCATTAGTCTAAAAAACCAGTTGGAATTAAGATGTCATGAACAGAAACGAGGGGGGAGAGCAAATGCAAAATTTTGAATACCAAAAATCACAGGAAAAGGAAAAGAGAGGACGAGCAGAAACAACATAAGAAACATATTTGCTCACTTACAAAGTGGCTGTGTCATAAGTGAATGAATTAATTTCTGGGAACGCAGATGGACTCTCAAAATAAATTATTCGTATTGGAAATGTGATTTCACAGTCATCAAGATCACCAGTAGAATGATCTTTTCCAGACTTGTACAAATAATAGCCTGCCCTGAGTAGGTGCAATAGAACCTATAAGAGTAGAATTTTGCACCATTAGAACTTTCTTAAAATTGGAGAGAAAATTACATTGAAAGTTTGGGAAAAGACAACGTATCCGTAAAAGAACTCACAGTCGAATCTTTTCCTCCATTGAAGCTGAAGGCAACTTCTTCAATACTGGGGAAAACAATTTAACTTCTTAATTCACTTTTCCTTGGTCAATTTGATCAGAAAGGTAAAAAAAATCCATTCTATATTGACCTCTTTGAACTATCTCTCACATTTTAATAGCTGAAAAAACATCTAAGATATATATATATAGAAGGCTTGTTTATTTCTTACAACAGCTATGTCATGAATCATAACAGCATGTAGATGCTCAATAATTCAACTAAAACAAGCCCAGGAACAATAAGAAAACTTCTATAATTTTAAGTTTGGAGAAAATCACGCCAGTCCATCTTCCACTTGGATTTTTATCATTCACTCTGAGACAGAATCCTTGCAGTTTTTTCAAATGCTTTTTCTTGTTTCTTCCATGAAGATATTTCCAAAAGAAAATTTTTCTAACATAACCGAGGACAGGCACAATTGTAGCAGTGGGGGAAGGAAGAATTTATTGTTTTCAATGATTTCATGTAATTCATTTCTTTTCAACTTGAAGCAGATATAATGACAATCTAGAGAAAAACGACATACATGAGTATTGTTGAATTTAAATTCAAGTATATTTGAGAGACACATATATACTAATCAAGATGTTGATTTTTCTCATTAACTCATTTTTTCACTCCTATCCAAAGAAATTTGAATAAAATTTTAGAAGGGTATCAGTCAAGGTAATTCGTGACTTAATAGTTCAAGCACGCATGACAGCTGCTATTATAACATTGTTAAAAACTTAAGATTCCGTCTAATTTGCATGCTTCATTTTCTTTAGATAAGTACCAGTATGCCACTCACTGAACAACAGAAAAATGGGGTGTATTCTACTATAGTATCTAAGTTGAAATGCATGTGGCCTGAGGCAGATGGAGAGGGGGGCTGGGCGCCCAGCCCAAAAATTCATTTTAGCCCAACTAACTGCATTCCCAACCCAAGCTCAATGATCAATTATTCAAATTTAGTTTAAGACTCTACAACAATTACATGTTTATTTTATTCATATTCATGATACACAAATAGTTCGTTACCAAATTAGGTATTTTATTTCACACATATACATACACCTAAGTTCAAAGAATTCACTTATAATCAAATTAGTTTATCATATAACAAATAATTTTTATTGATTAAAAATAAATGATTTATTTGAACAGTATGAAATGTCACATGTTTTACTAAGCTTAAAAGTAATTAAATTTTTTCTAATGTATTTTTTCATATATTACTTATTTATACTTGTTAAAAATTTATTTATTTCGACCATGAAGTGGATGTTATTATCAAAATAAGTAATATACTTTATATTTAATTATATTAATTAAAAATATATTTGTTAGAAATTTGTTATAAGTGTCCAAAAACATATTATGACCACATTATTACGAGTGTCATGAATTTAACCTTTTAAACTAAATCTCTTGTGGTATAGAACATCTTTTATAGTATGATTTCATTGGAAAATAAATAAATTTCTGCCCACCCTAAAATATATATATGGATCCTCCCCTGCACGTGGCCAATGCAAATGTCCGACACCAATCGGATCCTCTACACGGTCTGGGAGTTGCAATATATGAGCAATAATTTTCCTTCTCACTTGGTTTTCAATAACCAACAACAAAATATCATTCCAATAAATTTGTATCACTTGAATTTCACCTACTTCATTCTATCTGCTCTTATTTAAATCACACCTACACTAAATCATACTTCTGACTCCCTCCCTTAACATAGAAAACCCTTGCAACATGAGAAAATGCACCATGTTTTAAAGGTTGGGAAGAGATTGCAAACTATAATCAGATTAATGCATATGTTGAGAAACGCGGAAGATACATTTTTGTTGAATACGATACGAGATTAAAAGCGTTATATTATGAAGTAAAGATCACAAACTCATAAGAAGAATATAATTTGCAAAGTAAAGGAGATTTCACTAAAATATCGAAATAGAATTACAATAATTTATGGTAAACTTTGTCTAATTAATAATGGGGATAAACAAACCTTCAATAAGGTTAAAACCACCTATAATGAGATTAAAAATCCATAATGGGTAAAACCAACCCAACTAAATTGTAGAAAATAGTCAAATATATATAGGGAACAATAAACTAGAAGTAGAGTTATAGTTAAATAGAATATCTAAAATTTTCCTTATCTTGATCTCTTTAAATCCAACATAAATTCCAACTCTCAATAGGGCTTCCAAATAAAATTTCAACTAGAATTTGTCAAATAGACTGTAAATAGGATTCCAAATAGAATTCCTCTTAACATACAACATACACTTTAATTAGAATCCTCAATTATCTTTAAGAAAGAATTCGGGTCACACCCAAATTCTAACAAACTCCACATTGACACGAATTTCACTACAATAAACAAATTTCAAGGATTCTCCACCTGGAGACAAATCCCACTGCAATGAATAAACTTCAACTCTTCAATAAAAGCACAAACAAAATTCTCCATCAAAATTGCCAACAAAAAATATTCTCCACCTCTGCCACCCCAACTAGGAACAAAAGTGATCTAATGATCATCAAACAATGCTGAAATAAGCAATGTAACAGAATCATAACTGAATGCATCAAAAGAAAGATCTTGACTAGAATCAACACCATTATCCGCATTACAACCATAAACTAAATCAGTAGAATTGTACCTACGTGGAGTCTTATGGCCACAAATGGTTCTGTTACTAGCAACTGAATACAATGATACCGTCAATAATGGTGGCAAAAAGGATTTACCCATAACTTCTAAACTGAGATGTATTTTTCAAAGAAGACCCAAATTGGACTCCAACGGTACATAATCAGACTTCAAATCCACTTGAGTCCTTAAAATATGTCAATCCATCAACGATTCTATATAACACTGCAAGACACATAACAACAAAGGGCTCATTTACGAACTTCCAAGACTCCATCTTCACCAATGTACTTGTACCCTTTTGAAAAAAGATAAGATTTCTCTTCAAATCTTGAATGTGTCTCACTGCATCAAGTATTTTAACCGTCCCATCAAACAATTTTATTCCGACTCAAACAATACCAACTATCCAACAACGTGTATTATTTTCCATCATAAGAACATCTTTCGAAATTGTTTCATATATTGAATACGAATTCTAATTGGGATACATAAGTGCAAGTTCTATCAAGAATCCAATCCTCGTCAGGTTGGGAATAGTAGTCAAAATTAAGTAAAAATAGTTCTACATCACTATGAAAAGTTTCGACAATGGCTTCACCTGAAGTTTTTAATTGCTTTCCCTTCTGAAAAGATGCAGTCAAATTTTCTCTATTCTGCAACTTACAGCAATCATTAATTAACTGCTCCGAATTTTTGCAATAAATTTTGAAGTTAGACCTTAGTTTGCCCCGTGCACAACCATTATAAAAAAAACCCATCTCCATGAGCCTTAATTTCAACGAGATGTTTCATCTCCTCCTTTGAATATAGAGCATCATAAACTTCTTCAATGGTGAGATCACGACTATATAAGATCGTGTCTTTAAACGACAAATATGAAGCGGGCAAAAACATAACAAAATCAATCCCATGTAAGCTAGCACTGCTCACCTACTAATTTGCCGCAACGAAAATCTAGTATTGAGATCCAATAGCGGAACATCAAACTTCAAGGTTGCCATCACAAAAGATCAAGCTAAGCTTTTTAACTTGATCAAAAAATCGATCTCCCAAGAATTTCTGAGCCTTTGGCTCTAATACCAGTTTGTTGAGGAACACGAAAGATACCAAATAACTTTGATACCAATTTGTTGAAGGCGATACGAGATTATAAACACAATATAAAGTAAAGATCACAAACTCACAAAAAAATATAATTTGCAGAGTAAAGGAGATTACACTAAAATATGGAAAAAAAATTACAAAGATTTGTAAAATAAACTTTGAATAGGATTCCAAAGCATTTCAAATAGAATTTTCCTTAACGAGCACCTTAATTAGAATTCTCAATTATCTTAATCAAAAGAATTCAGGTAACCCCCAAATTCTAAGAGTATATTATATCAGCTTTAAATCTTAAATGTATTGGCATAATCTCGAGACAAGAAGTCGGTTCTTTTTAGTATAATAAAATGTGTTTGAAATATATTAGCATCAGGAGAGATCAATTTCTTAAACTGAAAATAATCCTTCCGGCAGTATCAACACATAATTCAAACATAAAAAATATACTCAAAAAATAATCAAAACCTTGTAGCCCTAAACCTCATTCATAAATAGACAAAAAATTTCATTTTTATATTTTTTTTGCCGAAACAGAATATAATAGATAAAAGATTCAAATTTGAAGAAAGTGAAACGGGGCCTACGAGTAAAGAGCAAGAGCCCTTTGGATAACATAGATAGCATTGTTGTACTTGGTCTTCAGCCTTCGATCATCGCTTTCTCTTATTGCTTTATCAATCTCCATATCTGGCTATATAATCTTCGAGACCTTCTGAATCAAGAAAAAAAAAAAAAAAAACCAAATTTCACCTACCAGTTGAAAAGTCCTTTTGAAGTGAACTGAATTGCATTTATAAAAATATGTGAATTCACGAAATCTTCTTTCTGTGATATGTTTTAACAATGGAATTCACCAATCTATTTGCTTTTCAGTAAAAAAAATATTTATGAAATCGAAAATCAGTAACAAGTGAATAAATCAATCTTCAAGCTAAATAAAGAAAGATGGAACATCTAAAAGGCTTTAACAATGTAATTGACCGTGAGTTGAAGGAAGAACGCGAAGGGCAATTCAAGAACAAGAAAACATATGGGAATTTATGTACCCTTTTATATAAATTTGCGTTTGAAAGTATTAAAGAACGAAAATTTTCACCTTTGTAATGTTATGCTTAAGAGCTCTAGCACAGATGTTGGAAGGCTAAAAAATTGGAGAAAAATTTCCCTTTTATTGTTCTTTTTGTTGGACTAATTATTGTGAAAAGGATTTGAACATAAAAAAGAAAGGAATTGTCTAAATTAGATACCACGGTTTGTTTGTTTGTTTATAACTTTATATTGCATTTTGTTTGATAAATAAAATTGAATATTCCTTAATGGATAAAATTAAAGGCATAAGGATGAAAAATCAAGGGAAAATGTCCTCAAAAGTCAAAATATTGACCAAAATAGGAAATTGCTAAGGATGGACAAAACAAAAACTTGTGAATTTCATCTAGGTTTCTTTACTTGATTAAATTGTTCAAAATTTGAGTTATTTTAATTACGTTAAATAAATTTTTGAATCGGTCAAGAATTTCTTTCTCTAATGGAAATGCTATTCAATTTTGAATGTTATAGACTAGTGCCAAGATCAAATATTAGATAAGTTCGATTAATTTTAACCATGAGAACATTACTAATAAAAAATGGAACCTTTTTTAGTGCTTATTTGGAAAATGTTAAAAAGTTACTAAAAAGCAAGTTAAACTTATCAATTAATTTTACGTTCATGAGATCCACAGTTTTTATCAATTTTTCAACCTGTATTTCATTAACTTGTATCAAAATCTGTTAATTTTTTTTATCAAAAATTTATTCAAACAACCCCTTAATGAAATTGCACGAGTGATGGTCTAAACTACAATATTTTATTGTTATGGGAGAATATATTTTAGAAAAAGAAGGTTTAATACTTTTGAACAGTCGGAAATATTGTTTCGAGATAATTAAAAAATAAAAAAAGATAACATCTTTAGTGGGAAATGAAAATGAATAGGAATGGAACTTGGAAATGTTTAGGTTCAAAAAGAAATTGTAAGGAAAAGTATTGTGGAGTTTGTTTCACGGCAAAACCTAAGTTCTTGTTTGGGTTATATTATAAGTTATTAAAATTATAATTTGATAGAAATAAATGATAGATAAATAGATACTAATTATGGGTTCTAAAAATATATCATTAAAATTAAAATTTGATATATAAATTATAATGAAATTATAGTCCATGTTTGGTAGTCTTTTTTTGAAAAAAAATATTCTTTTGAATAGTGAATTTTTGGAAAATATGTAATTAAAAAATAGAGAAAAAATTATATTTGAGTATAAAATATTTTATTGTGTAAATGTGTGCTTAAAATCAGGTACGTAAAATTTTTTTGAAAGTATGAGAAAAAAACGTGATCATAATGAAATGCAAATAAGATTAGCAATACTTGGGTGCAAAATCCAACATGATTTCCACAACCTCCCTATGCAGCTAAGCAATTTCCTAGAACCCAATGAAGAAAGAACTTAACATATTCAAGTCAATGATTATCATCTGCGTTGACTTGACCGCAGCATTTCTCGCCAGTAGTACCTTCTTGACATGTGGCCAGTTACCTTGATGAGCCGGTGTTGCTTTTCCCTCGGTCGGCTGATGGTTTGCTTCCCACTCTTGATTGCTTCTCTCAAGTTCCACAATTTGTATTAGTAAAATTATATCGTTGTCAGGCTGGATTCAAACACTGATCCTGATAATACAGCAAGTCAATGAATTAGTGATTCAACCGGTGAGTTAATGCATAAAAATCTATAAAAAATCTATAAAGTATAAAAAAAATTTAGAGGCAAAATTAAGATTTTTAATTTATTTTTTCACTAATTATTTAGGTCTATAAAATAAAGTAAAATGTTGAACCAAAGTTCTTTATAAGAATATTTTTATAAAAACTATAAATCATTCATTGGTTAAATAAAAGTTATTACACACAACTTATACAAAAATACT
>CAIGRQ010182055.1:0-12441 GCA_903798375.1 Fraxinus sp. D2006-0159
AACCTTTTTGTCAAATTTTTTGTACGCATAGCTTAACTCGAATTTGAATGAAAATAACTTTTCACTTGGAAGTACAATTAAAGGGTTTGTTTGAGCCACGTTTTTTTAATGTATTTTATAATAGTATTATGATGAAGAATGTGTGGTTAAAAAAAAATTGTATATGCATATGATATTATTTTATTGAAAAATATTTTATTGAAATTGGATCAAATCACCGTTTAAAAATACATTTTGAAAGAAAAATGAGGCTCAAACAAGGGCAAATTCTTAGAAGATCGAGTTGATATTTATTATCTTTTCGCGACATTTCTAACACAATTGTACTAGACAAACAAGTTCAAATACAGGTTAAAAAAATATGGAGGACACGTGTCGACATCTAATTGGACATTTTTTTTTTGTTTAAAAAAAAAAGAGTAAAAACTCAACACTCAATTATTATCTGTCACAACACACTGTCAATCCATCCTTATCCTTGAGCCTTTCCAAGGAGCATTATTCTTTCTAAAATGTCGACACAATTTTTTACCAATAAATAAGAATATGCTAACACGACACTACAAATAACATTACATTTGATGTGATATTTTCTCATTCAATAAGAAGAAATAATCACTCTGCATATTTTAGATTAAAAATTAGTTTCCCATCTCCTCCTTTCTTCCTTTTTCTTTGCTGCTTGTAATTGAATCGATTAGCTCTCATAAACAAAGCTCTGATAGCCATTAATTGTGCGACAACTGTATACAGGACATCGTAATATAATTCATTGAAGATCTATCTAATTTAACACAAACAAATTAATAAAAATCATTGTTGTCTTGGTGCTTGGCATGTTTCATTTTGCCCATATTTGATACCCATTATTAGGGTTGGACATTGGTTGGTTCGGTTTGATTTTCTTTAGAATCGAATTGATCCAAAATTTTTCAGGTATTTAATAAATGGAACTGTTCGGGTTCTGTTCCATTCGTTTCGATTTGGTTCTGTTCGGTTCCATACCATAATTAATTTTTTTAATATTTACAGCAACACTACATAAATATAACTAATGACATGTTCATTCGTAACTTTTACAAATTAACATAACCTAATTTAAAAATATATAAATAACAAGTTATCCAATAAGATTAATTCAATGTATAAAAATACCAAAAAGTAGATACTAATATTAAAATATCAGTGATCCATATCAATAATTCATTTACTTCAAGCAGCCTGCATAAAGAAAATGAAATATAAATTAAAAGTTATAAAAACAAAATATTTTTTAAGTATTGGTAATACTTATCAACTATTTGATTTAATGAGTAGGTATCGCCGCCGGTAAAATGAAGGAGCTTCAAAATCGATTTGGGAATATGAACGTAGGTTTTAAAATTATCAAATGATTTGAGTTTATACGGGAGTAGGCGCTGCTTACCAAATGAAATTGGAATGGAAAGGTGAAGGATAAAGTCGAAAGGTTGGGCTAACAAAAAATTAATTTTGCTAGACTGACTGGTTTGTTTAATTAATTTGCTAATTTGTTTAGAAAAAATTAAAATAATTTAATATAAAAATTTATAAAATTATTTAGATTCGATTCTTGGTTTAGAATCGAGAACCGACCCAAACCCATCATTTTTCGATTCAGATACTCGTTCGGGTATTTAACTTATGAAGAACCGCTCGGTTCGATTCGATTCGGTTCAGGAGTTTTGTCTAACCCTATTTTCTAATGTGATTTAAATTGTTTTACTTTCATAGGTAGAGGAATACACTTATTAGCAGTGAAGTTTATCATGTCATTTCTCACAAAATTAAGGTTTAGAGTCCTACTTACAAAGGATTAGTAACACTTTACACATATGAGTAACTTATATAATTTACTTCATATTAACTTGAATTGAGTATGTGGGAAGGTTTACTGCACATTGATTATATTTATACATGTTAACGATTGTATTTTTGAATGATTATATGTTAATGCTAAAAGTTTTTTTTTTTATCCCTTCGTCATTTGTAACAAAAAAGGAGGGAGGGGAGGGGGAGAGAGAGATTTGAATGGAGTTTTTGAATGCATTGAGATTTACATTTTTTTATGTCTTAGGAGTCGTTGGGGAGAGACATAGATACATTTTGTATGTTGCATAAATATGTTGCGAATTTGCAGTAAGGGGGAGAATTGACATTGCATTCCATATCATAATTTAAAAGCTATTTGAGTTTTGATATTTTGTGATGTTAATGTTTCGGTTGGTGTTTTGATGGACATTAATGTCACGTCTCAAACTAGCATGATTATTTATGATTATGAACTTCAATTGTTACATTTCATGTATCATGTGCTTTTACACTTGGTATTTGAGGTTGGATTTCAGGAAACGGGTTTAACAAGGAATGCAAGAGACGTCAGATTGATGAAGATTGGGTAGTTTAGATTTTGTATTTAGTTTTCCTTGACTTATTGTATAGTTTTGTCACAGAATGCCAAATGGGAAATTTGTTAGGTTTTTAGTGTTGGCAATTCTGTGGACAAATGGACAATTTGTAACATGTTGTAAAAGTCAAGGACCTAGGGTGCAGTTTGTATAAATTGAGTTATGAGGTCTAGAGTTCGAGCATGAAAAGAGGAGAATCATGGCGTCGCATTTTCGCTAGCTATCGCCTAGACACTGCTCGAGTGACAAAAACATAATGTTTGTCGCCTGCCGTCGCTGAACTTTCGCTCAAGCAACAGTGTGTTGCTCGCCTGTCACCAATTTCTCGATCGAGCGACAGGTTGATCTGAAAAATCCTAATTGCCGTTTTAAAGTATTTTTTCGGCCCATTCAACCTCATTACCCTCTCCTATAAATACCCAAGTCTATGTACGAAATTTAGTGGTGGTTAATTATTATTCATTTGCCTCATATCATTCTTTAGAGATCCAAGAACACATTTCTTCTTTGTAATTTTTTTTTTTATTCTTGAGACCTTTCAACCACACTTGGGAAAAACATCAAATTGAAGAATCCAAAACACAAACTTCCTAAACATCCTTAGGACGGTACTTTCTCAGTTGAATTCCAAAGGCTGCTGGAGGTTGAGAGAGGTTGGACTGCAAGCACATGAAAATCACAAGAATTGAAGATTCTTGGAAGTCCACTTGGATGACACAATCGAAGAAGATCGGGAAGCTAGAAGGGGACATCAGATCTTGGAAGTTACAGGAAGTAGATATGGAAGTCTAGTGGAGTTGGCTAGACAATATTTAACTGTAGAAGATCGGGAAGCTGGAAGGGTACGGCAGGTCTTGGATATTACAGGAATTACAATAGTGGGAACTACTGGAATTTGCTAGGCTGAAATCAGACTGTAATCTTTTTTGTCTATAGTGGATGTAACTAGCTTGATCCTGGAGTTTTTACCCAGTTGAGTTTCTCCGTCATCAATATTGGTGTTATTTATTGCTTTATTATAACAAAAGGTGGTAATTTAATTTAGGATAATTGGATTGACATCTAGAAACAATTAAAGTGACTTGTTGTTTGTTAATTGTATAATTCCGCACATAAGGTCAATAAACTACGCGTATTTTCAATTGTGAACAATTTTATCTATGATTAAAATTTAAGTTGGATCATATTGTACTTCTCAACTCAAGCACCCAACTTATGATAGCAAATGATCATCGGCACTTTGTTAGCATACTCAATATCAAATAACTACAATAATATATATATAATTCATTTATTATAAAATTGTTATTATACTATAAAAGAAAATTATATTATATGGACACAACTTAATAGTTCCAACCCAAGTCGATTCGAGGGAGAATCACTTTCACCCTAGGGTGACTGATGCAGGTAGTTCCAGCCTTAATGAGGATGCACCCGTTGGAGTAGAGCCCTAATCCTAAGGAGAGAGTTGGAGCCTGGTCTTGTCCTCACGTTGGGCAGCTTCTACTTCCTATTTTATTTGTTTTTATTTTGTTGCCTTACTGAGGACTTTCCGTATTCAAGTCGAGTCTTTTAGTTTATTTTGTTACCTTATTATTTATGGTCCTTTTATTTAGTTTCCTTATTCTTTTATGATTGTTTTTATTGAGTCAGATTCTTATTTAGCCAACGTTTGAGCCTCGCTATTTAAAACTCATTTTTTCTCGAACTCTTTTTCTATCAAATATTCTTCTAATAAAATAGTTTTGCATGAAAACTCACATTTTTTTTTTCTGCTTTTTAACTACATATCTAAAAATAATAATTTGTTTTTACAAAATCTATTCTGAAAAATGAAGCTCAAAAAGTAGCTTAATGTGAGTTGTAATTTAGATTTAGGATAGGACTTCGAATATATTGAATACGGAAAACAGAGAATTTCTCTCCCAAATTCAATCTTGATTTTAATTGAATGCATCGCATACCATGTTATTGTAAGCAAAAATATAATGAACTACGAAATAACACTCAACTAATAATGTAGTAGTAAAAGAAGAAGTCTCAAAAAAGTAAAGCAAAGAAAAACCTACAAACATATTCAAGTCTCTAATACATTGTATATGTAACTAATCCAAACATAGCGCACACACTTATTGTTTAGAGAGCAATGTATTATTAACTAACGCAGTCAAAAGAAAAATTACTTAAATCAAATTCCATCTCCAATTCTTCACAGAAATCATTCTAACATCCTGATTTTTTATTTTTTTTTTCTGCTGACTTGGATATTCAAGTTTCGCTCCACTAATTTTGAAAAGTGACGGCCTTCCCCCGGATTCTCCACATAGGCAAACTGGATGAAGTCACAACTTATACACATTGGGCCAAATATTTAGGAAGCGGTTCTTCTTTGTATGGACCCCTTTTTAGGATGTGCGGAAGGGACCCTTAGAGTGGTGATAGAGGGCGCCATGACTTTGTCTCTACAAGATATCTGCCTTCCAACATAAATATTACCTTCCAACTGTCGTGAAAATTCAAATCTCCAATACTCCATAAAGAACCCCCTTCTTTATCACCGCACCATACCTGTGAAGATATTCTAACTGTAGCGGAATAAATTGAATTTTAATTAGGTTAAATCATTAAATGTGATATTTAATAATGTTGGCCATTGAATTGGAAAAGTCTCCAATATAGACCCATATGTTGATAAGCCCATTTTAAGTGTTTTATATATGGTAAGGGATCTCACATCAAAAGTTTAAAAGAAAAAAGACTTGTTTATATAGTGGGATGTGTGAATAAGCTATAATTTAATAAGTAACCTACAACTTGGCTATCTTTGGCTAGCAAACTAACCACCATTAGAGTGGTGCTTCGCACCACTTACGCTGCACCGCTCCCCGGCCTCGATCCTGGTCCCGGCTCGTGCACGTCGCATGTTGCAAAGCTCGCATTGGGCACTTTAGAGGTGCACGTACGCATCGTCACGAGGAGTTGGGGAGCCTTATAGTTTTCAAAAATTGACTCATGGTTTGATGACATGGCAACGAGAAGCTTGATGAGTTGGCATCCTAGGCGGCACACACGTAACAGGTTGCGTCACTACGTCCTGCATGGCAGTTGGTTCAGTTGGACGTATGCGTGGCATCTGCATGGCTGATGACAGTTTAGAAACTGGTGAATAGACATGATGAATGGACACTACACTTCATGGTTTAATTTAGACTATCAGATCATAAAATAGTGCGATCCAATGGCTAAGATAGATCAGACCAAATGGTGCACCGTTTATGAAATGTCTCACACCCATTCAATGAGACACTTCAATCTCTATAAATAGAGACCCCAAGATTCGTTTTTTCCACACCAAATCAATGAAGAATTTGATTGATTTCTAAATTCTTCTCTCTCCCTATTTTGTTTCAAAAATTCTCTCATATATATTCGTGGTTATACCGTTCGATTACGATCATTCCTTGATTCGACCGACAAGATTGGTATTGTGCAGTATCGACTTTGGAAGGAGCATTGTATCTTGGGAGGCAAATGTCCATAATCTTGTTTGCACTTTGTTGGGGGGAGCGAAATCTATTTTAAGGAGATTTGATTTTGCATACCTCACTTCATCTACTGCTTTTCATTTTTTGCTATTTTTATTTGTTCTTTCAATTGCGATAGTCGAATTTTCAACAACATAAATCTTCAATTGCAGATTCCGGGCTCAGAAAAAACCAAATGAACACCACATACACCAAGGCTCAACCTAAAAATTTCCTTTACTTTGGTTGCTCCAATATTTACATCTACAAAGGATGATGGTAGTAGTGATTTGCAAGCCACAAAGATAAGGAAAAATAAGAGGTGGCAGTAGTAATTGCTCAACCAAGAAATGACTCCCTCACTATGTTTTTCTCTCTTCAAAACACAAACACACAACCATGGAGAAGAACGACCACAGAGATGGATGGATATATAAATGGATTAGGTCACAAATAATTGGGCCAAAGAACTTCAATTGAACCGGCCAACTTAATAACAAGGTAAATGGGCTAAGTCAATGGACTAACAATAATCTCAAACCACACACTAATCAAACCACCAATCCAACTCCAACTTGAGCCTTCCAAAAGTGTCGGTCGTATTCGAGTCGAGCCAAGATTATGGTGTCGATAAATTATCCATCAATTGTTTCAAAATCATCGCCCAAATTTATTGGGTATCAAAACCCAACAATCTTCACCTTGATACCAATCAACCTGCAAGTAATCAAAACATACAATTTATACTTGCATGATCATGACAACCAATAAAATCGAAATCATAGACCTTACCTCGTGTTTTAGACCCAAAACACATATCATACCTGCTCCATGTACTCACTAGGGCTAAGTCAAATAATACCCAAATAGAAGCAGATAATCACAGCAATCAATCAAGAGCAAATAAACATGTGATGGAGATATCATATAAGATAATACAGATCTTTCAAATATGTTCACACAAAACAACAGATTAACACTAAGTTAATCAACATGCGTTAATCAACATGCCAACACATATGTAACAAATGCATAAATGACCCCACAGAGAAGATCTCACCACACTTATCCTATCACATTCCGTGTCGCTCCCATCTTGAGAACACCTATCTCACCACATCGCCCACCATACTCACTAGACTGATCACTCAACCCATGTCTAATGGTAAGCCACAATAGATCCTAAGTTCTTGGGATAATCCTATATTACCACATCACTTATTCCAACCTAAATGGATAATGAGTCTCCACCTAATAAAAATGATAGAAGTGTCTCTCTTACACTCTACCTCATCAGGTTCTCTTCATCAGATAAAAGATTCCAACATTTGATCACCTCTCCACCCGTGATCCAAATGCCACACTCAACATCTCCGGTACAAAACAATCAATGTACCCTTAGGCATCTATACTCCATTTTACCAAAAGACATACAACACACTGCTAATACATCACAACCCACTATGCATGCAAACAATTACACCAAGTAATAAGATCACTCCAATTTATGCCAATGCACATATCAAACACATTGAAATGCAACATATAATCATGTAATGAAATTAAGCAATCATACACATGCAGAAAAGGATTGCACATGGATGCACATACAGTAACTAGGTTTACACTTAATATACCACACTAGGGTCATCACTCGACCCTATAGCCACATTCGCCACATCTCTCATCTTATCATTCTGTTTATCTTTTTTCTTCTTGGGGCAATCCCTAATAAAGTGTATAGCCTTACCATAACTGTAACACCATCTGCCACTAGATTTGTCCCATCATTTATCTATCTTTTTACCACTTTCATCACTTGAGTCACTACTCGAATCACTATTATCTTGAGCTCTACCCAAACTCATCTACGTAAACTTCATTCTACTCCTCATCATATGCAACTCATCTCTCCTCTTATTCTCATTTTCAGCCTTAATCTCCATCTCCTTACTCCTAAGGGAATCTATGATAATTTCGGGTGTTAAAGTGTCTCTATCATACTTAATTTCATTCTTAACCTCTCCTATATGAAGCAGACCTATGATTCAGCAAAACAATGACCTTATACGTATCAGACATTTTCTCATCACAATTAACGATGTCTCGAATCAACTTGTTAAAAACTTCCAAATTGTCATAAAGATCCTTTGAATGATCCATTTTAAAGCTGAAAAATCTTTCAACATTTTCTCATCACAATTAACGATGTCTCGAATCAACTTGTTAAAAACTTCCAAATTGTCATAAAGATCCTTTGAATGATCCATAATAAAGAAGAAAAATCTTTCAAACAAGTACAACTTATTAGAAGTAGATGAAGCAAATATAAGTCTTCCAATTTTTGTCAAAGTTCTTTGGTAGAGTCAAGTTTTCCAACAATATGCACCATTCTAGATTTCCAGGGTTTTGTGAGACTCAAGATTTCAGATCAAGGATTGTTCAGACGGTCAAGTCTAGACATTCTAACGGAATAATCAATGCAACACGAAGGTATGTCAACAAAAATTCAAATTTTAGCGCAATTAAATATAAAAGCAATTATCGACTTGCAGTTAAATCCAACACTTCAAATAGAGCAATTAGTTCCTAAATTTCTAGTACAAGCAACGGTTACCCATTCACGGTAACCTAATCCTAATGTCACCCCACACGATGACGCGGTAATGCTGAAACTTAAACGGGATAAGCCAATTTACTAGAGTAGACCTATTTGAGTCTGTAAATTACGAGAGATACGAATTTATCACTTTAGGACCACCATTATTTGCCATAAAGTCTTCAACAACTACAGCAACCAACCGAGCAAAAATTGAATCACAAACGTGCAGGAGCAAAATCATCCAGATTTCACTATATAACCTAAAACACAAAACTAACAACACAAAATCGTTAGAAATCACGCTAAAAAGATTATGTATGAAGAAATTGTGTCGAAGAAGCCCTTACACCCTATCGCTGGAGTTGCCACGAGTAATCGTCACCGTCGGCCGCCACCCCCACGCGCCGACATGTAGGTGCGCCTCGGTCTGTTGAACATGCTAGTGGTCTTGGTTTCTCCACCAGGTCAATGGTTTCACCGAAAAATGATAAAACAGATCCGGGCAACAATTGAAAAAATTGGACAGATTTTCTGCTTCGATTTCTGCTGCAATTCTGGGTTATTTATGGTCCATTTTTAGCCGGAAACCACACCAACCAAGGCTCTGATACCAATTGTAGCAGAATAAATCTTCAATTGTGGATTTCGAGCTCACAAAACAACCAAACAAACACCACATACACCAAGGCTCGACCTGAAACTTTCCTCCACTTTGGTTGCTCTAATATTTGCATCTACAAAGAATGATGGTGGTGGTGATTTACAAGCCATAAAGGCAATGGAAAATAAGAGGTAGCAGTAGTAATTGCTCAACCAAGAAACGGCTCCCTCACTATGTTTTTCTCTCTTCAAAACACACGTACACAAACATGGAGAAGAACGGCCACAGAGATTGATGGCTATATAAATGGATTAGGTCACAAATAATTGGGCCAAAGAACTCCAATTGAATGGGCCAACTTAATAACAAGGTAAATGTACTAATTTAATGGACTAATAATAATCCCAAACCACACACTAATCAAACCACCAATCCAACTCCAACTTCAACTTGGGCCTTCCAAAAGTGTCGGTCGTATTCTAGTCGAGCCAAGATTATGGTGCCAAGATTATTCGTCAATTGTTTTAAATCATCACCTGGATTTATTGGGTATCAAAACACAACACTAACATCTTCATTACTTTTAGAAATGAAGGCAAATGGGTAAAAAAACGTAGACATCACATAATGTGTATTCACCTTTAAAAATCCTAAAAAATTTCACTACTTGACTCAAGAGCAGTGAAAATGTAAATATGATAATATAAGACAGTTTTACAAACTACGGGTTGCCAAATTGCTTTACCCTCTTACTCATGCAAGTAACACAACACGCAAGCGAGGAAACCTTCTCATTTTATACAAACCATGATACAACGTATCGTAACACAATACGTTAATTACCTGATTTGATATTAAATTGTATTAATTAACAAATAAAAATATGAATGCGACATACTTCTACAATTGTACACTAACACACCATGAAAAAAGTTTAACACAACATGATTAAGAATCTTGAAAAAAAAAATTGTTACTTGTCAAGTGAGTTTAAAATTAATTCTCTACCAAAAAAAAAATAATAAAAAGAAAGAAAGGGGTGACTACGTGCTCAAAACTCTCTAATAATATATAGTTACACTTTATGATCACTTATCAGATATGAAAATTAATTTCATATTGAAAAATGCGAGATTCGACCCAACTACACCTAGGGAGGTGATTAGGTGTAAATGCGGAATAAACAAAACTAATTAACTAGCAACGTTTCATAAGTTAATTATGTCTAGGTGATTAATCAAACAATTCAATTAAGTCTATCTTTGAATACCGCAGCAATATCAAAACAATAAATAAAGCAGTAAACAGCACAGAATTGTTCACTCCGAGCGCTTTACTAGTTAAAGATCCACTATAAACTGTCAATTAACTTACAGACCACCAATAAAGTTGACAACATAAGCTTTCTGATCAGTGAAATAAGTACAAGTGTAATAAAGCACGTGATACAGGAAATTAAGTAATAAAGTACTTAGAAGCATAATCAGTGAAATAAGCAAGCTAGTTTGAGATGCAGTATTACTGTTAATCAAGACACCATAACCACATTAATACCACAAAACATCAAGAAAAACTCAAACAGTCATGCATAAAATTCAACACAATTGCAATACACATGTTCCCCCTCAGTGCATGATATGCAATGCAAATGTAATACCACTACTGTAAACTCTAAGTGTTAAAGTAGTAGGAAATGTATCTATGTCTCACACCTACAACCCCTCAAACATATGACATAACAATAATCAATGCAAATGTATATCAGAGTCAAATGTCAAAAATATATCTATATCTCACCTCATCGACCCCTAAAGACAAAGATATATGCAAAAGATCAAACAAAGTTTAAAGCATAATATGTCTATACAGTATCTATGTCTCACCCCAACGACCCCTAAAAAGACATATGATATGTATCAAGCTGCTCTAAACAAATAAATGTGTATGATTAGATCTCCCCCTTACTATAAAATTATCTCCCCCTTTTTTTCACAAATGTCGAAGGGACGGAGCAAAATCACACAATAATACAAAAATGGATGTCAAGAACAGAACAAATCAAGAAAAAAGAAATTTTATATATCAATGAGCTAGACAACTATTCAAAAAATGGATAATACATCAAAAGTAAGCCTAGTGTCTAGTCAATAGTCAAAAGTGCAAAATCTACCATGAAGATCCCTATACTACGTCACGGGAGCACCATCTTCACCGAGGCATCAGTAGCATCTCTCTCATAGTCCTAGTGCGCACGCATCTAGTGCAAGCGAAATCGAACATTCACAACCTCCCCACGCAAGGCAGTGACCTCTGCCCTCGTCTGAGTCACCTTTGTAAGCAACCGAGCCTGCTGGCTGATCATAGTAGACATCTGGCCCATCAAGGCGGCCATGGGATCAACAGTCGAAGAAGCAAGAAGGATGGAAGAAGACGTAGATGGAGGAACATCAAAAGTGGACGAAGCCTCACAAGGTGGAATGGAGGACAGATCAGCAAAAAGAAGATCACCAATAGGGTCAGCTAGTACTACAGGATCAGTAGGTGCAGCCTGAGTAGAAGATATAGTAGCTTGTGATCGACTCTGCGAAACAGTGGTATGACCAATCGGTCGACCAATCCGACATGAAGAACCCTCGAGAAAAACAACACCAAGTGCAGTGACCAACCCAATGAATAAGGCAAGCATAAGAAAGACCTATCCTACAACCAGGGACTCTGAAAGTGCGAAGACTATTCTGGCACAGGAAAGTAGGAAAGTCAATCGAGTCACCATGAACTAGGGCGTATAGAAATCGAGCCCTATCAGATGGTAAAGAAGAAGTGTGTGCGACCGACCACAGGTTTGTACAGACAATACGTAACAATACTCGTCGCTCGGTCGGAAGCGATTCAGTGCGGACCGTAGTCGAACCCCCTGCCAATGGGGTATCAAACAGAGTAGAATAAACTACAGTATCAGAAGGACCGATCTCAGCAGAAAGATAAGGAAAGATTGGGTGAGGAACCCGAGGAAAATGAAGAGACATGGCCAAAACATCAGGAGAGAGCCTAAGAGTACGACCTCTAAGATAGACTCTAAAGAAAGTATCGTAAAACTTTGATAGAGTATCCTTCAAAAACTTTGCGTAGCTAGGCATGTGAGCTAGGGCTTCCGCAAACGGTATGTTGATATGCAACTTCTCGAATACATCCAAAAATTTCTGAAATTGTTTGTCGAGCTTATGTTTTTGTAACCTCTGTGGAAATGGGATTGGAGGAACATATGCTTTGACAGGGTTTGTTGCT
>CAIGRQ010182071.1:0-10927 GCA_903798375.1 Fraxinus sp. D2006-0159
CCACTTAATTAAAACAATTAAAAACAAAAAAACTTCAATTGCCTGATAGACTACCTTAAACTGCAAATTTGAGGCTGGAAACGATGTCAACCGAGGAATCCCCAATTTGGGATGTTGTAGAGCACTGCGAGACGTTTTCGAAAACATATTATAATAGAAATTTTCTTCGAAACAACTCGTTTTACCAATTTTCGGTCTAATTCCTCGTCAAACTCTAATGCCAATTGTCCTACATTAGAAGCCATTTTCAGCGAACATAAATTCATTGTAAAGAAATTGTCGGAGAACTTATTAGGGACTTTCACTGCCATGAGTTGCTTGCTTATACTTCAGCACATGAAATATTGTTGGTATTTGGTAACCTGAACTATACATTCACGATTTTTATAAATTTATTTACATCAGAAATCTTTGAAATTTTTCTTTCCTCCCTCTCTTTTGTTCTAACATGAGGAAGCTCTTGCGGTATTTATCTAATGATAGCGTAGATGTACTAATAACAATAATATAAAACTAAAATATTTAATTTCATTACTACAGAGGCTCAACCACGACAATGAAGCAACTGGGCAAATATTACATAGGAGAATCATGTGCAACTTGTTTGCATGCATGCACTTGCACGAAAGGAAGCACTATTTTTTTGAACTACCGTTTACAAGAATGTCCCCAAAAGATCACTACTTTTCCATTGATTTTCGCTTGGCATCATGTATAGAAGGGAATTTATGGTTACTTGCGTTAGATATTTTTCTGTGATATCACATATCCTTTTTTTTTTTTTGCTGCTATGGCCTTTATTGCTATCTTGTAATTTCTTCTTTTCCATTTATAACTTGACAATAATGCTTTATATCTACTCTACCATGCACACATGGGCCAACATTATCTTAATTTGAGACATGAACGCTACTATGAAAAGTAATACATTATTATAAAGAATAAGGAAGATTTGTTGGGATAAGTAGATATAGAAAACTAAAAGAAATAAAGTAGAAATATTTTAGTTTTTCATCTATGTTAATTATATAGATTTCGAAAATTTTCATAATGAAATAACTTGATGAATGGAACTTCCTATTTATAGCTTTTTTCTAATATGGCTTCATTTTCATAATTTCGGAACTATTTACTTTTCTGATAGGAGGATGAGTGTAGTTATCAAACTTGTGTTTTTAGCTGAGCCTTACAAAGGAGATTGTCCGTAAGAGAAACAGCAACATGTCAACAAGAACTGAAGATGAAAATATTGAATTTTTCAACGATGATGATGACTAGTGACTACCCTATAGTAAAATGACTAAGGAGAGTACCTACCAGAGCTAATGCAAATGCTGGTGTGGGCACCAGTAAAGGCAGATGGCGTTCTAGCAATAGGATTGGGAGAAATTCATTGCAGCGCACATTTCGTAGAAGGGATGTAACTCGATATGTAAAAGGGAAGGCAGTACCAGAAGCTAAGGCAAATGCAGTATTATTGATAAACAATAATGTGCCAGAAGAACCGATCATGAAGGTAGCGATGAACTTCTGATGAATCTTCTGAGATGATTATTATATCCATGTGAAAAATCTCAGGAATGATTCTGCAAATACACCAACATTATCAAGACTATCAACAAGAACAAATGCAAGGCTTGGAGGGGAAAAATAAGCGCTTGAAGTGTACATCCGTAGAAGGGCTGTCACTGAATAGGAAAAAGATGAAGCATTGGAAAAAGCAAAGGCAAATGCAGCATCATCAGAAAACTGTTTCTGTAGTCATCCATCCAACACGTCTGTAGAGTAATCTTCTTGACTATCCCTTCTAAGTGGGCAAGGGTCAATTTCCATTGAAAAGTGAAGATTTTTTTCTCCGCACTGAACGGGATACAGTTAAAAGCAAAATACCATTGGAGATGTGATGGTGGGGGACTGAAAAAAGGTTTGGATGATTTTGTGGTTCACAATTTTTTAGAAGAATTTGATGTATCTGTATTTCATCTCGCGAGTGGAATAAACGAGGGCATCGTCCTTGATATCATCATTTTTCCAGTTGAAGAGAGGGTGATGAATGCCCATTAAGGCATAAGTATCTTAACAGGTAGTCTAAAATGCAATCGCGATTCCACACATTAATGTTTCAGAAGCAACATATGTGCCTATAATAGAAATGTGGCATTATATTCTAGCCTCTACGGATATTAATGAAAATGTATAAAAAATCAAGCACCATAAACTAATTAGCGACCATCATAACAGAAAAGGAATAATAAAAGCAACAACAATAATTTAAAACTAAATATTTTATTTCATTTCAACCACAAACAATGAAACAACTGAACAATAACATGTAGGAGAATCACGTGCATATTGTGAGCATGCATGCACTTGCACGAAAGGAAGTACTAGTTTTCTGAATTGCCATTATACTGATGTAACCAGGGGGCAACTATTTTTCTATTGTTTTTCGCTTGGTATCTTGTATAAAAGGAAATTAGGGTTTCTTACGTTTAGACATTTTTTTGTGACTATCTTCTTTTTCTTCGTTGCAGCTGTTGCCTTTATTAGAATCTTGCCATTTTTTCTTTTCAATTTATAATTGTGAATAATGCTATATATTTACTCTACCTCACACACTTGGGCCATATTTGAATACTTAAATTTGAGACATGAACACTCTTACAAAACCAATACATGGTTCTATAGAATAAGGAAGATTTGTTGGGATAAGTAGATATATAAACTAAGAGAAACAAACTAGAAGTATTTTCATTTTCATCTATGTTATGTTATGTTGATGATTTTTCCAAGTTCTTTAAATTTGGAAAAATTTCATAATGAAATAACTTGATGAATTGAACTTTCTATTTGTAGCTTGTTTTAAATGTGATTTTTGGTAATATTAGAACCATTTACTTTCTGATTGGAGGATGATTATAGTTGGTAGACTTGTATTTTCAACTGAGCCTTACAAAGGGAATTTATCTGTAAGAGAAGAGCAACGTGCCAGCAAGAACTAAAGATGAAGATATTGAATCTTCCTACGAGGATGATGACTAGCATCATGTAAAATTCCTTTGAAGATTACCTACCAGACCTAATGCAAAGGCTCGTAAGGGAAACAATAAGGGCAGACACAGTTATAGCAATAGAATTGGTGGAAATGTGTTGTAGCTAACATTCTGTAGAATGGCACTAACTGGAGAGGTAAAAGTGAAGGCAGTACAATAAGCTAAGCAAATGCAGCATCATTGATATGTGCTAGGAAGAACAGATGATGAAGATACTAATGAACAATACAATGAATCTTCTGATGATGATGACTATATTCCGGAGAAAAATCTCATGAATGATTCTACAAATACACCAACATTCTCAAGACTACCAAACCAGATCAAATGTGAAGGCTAGGAGGGAAATAAATAAGTGCTTGAAATGTTACATTCCGTCGAAGGGCTATTACTGATGAGGAAAAAGGAGAAGCACTAGAAAAAACAAAGGCAAATGCAGCATCGTCAGAAACTGTTTTACTGTAGTTAGTCATTCGGCACATGTCTACAGATGATTCTTCTTGACTATCCCTTATAAATGGGCAAGGGTCAATGTCCATCCAAAAAGTCCAGATTTTGTTCTCCGCACCAAACATGATACTTTGAAAGCCAAATACCGTCGCACGCGTGATGGTAGAAGACTGAAAAAAGGTTGGGATGATTTTGTGGTTCACAATTTTTTGGAAGAATTTGATATTGTTTGTTTCATTTCGCCAGTGGAATAAATCATGGAACTGTCCTTGATATCAACATTTTTAGAGTTGTAGAGGGGGTGATGCCACCAAAATTCCCATTAAGGCCTAAGTACCTTGAAGATCATATCTTGGCACAGCAGCAGTTTTTGGAATGACATTAATCTCTCAAGTCTAATGCTTCTTATTGGAGAGTTACTACTTTCTTTAAGACCGGGAATTATGGTCGTACCGTGTAGTCTTTTCATTAGCTTTTTGTTAGCTTCTTTTTCATGCTGAAACTAGTATTTCAATAATTTAAAGGATTGGTGATTTCCTTCATTTTTTAAAAATGTTGATGAATTGAAAATATTTTATGAATTCCATCTGGAAAAAAAAAATCCTATTCTTCCCCCCTTTATTTCCCCTAACATCAGGAAGCACATGCAGTGTGACCTCTAATGAACTGGTATTTTATCCTAAAGTGATAGAGTAACTTCTAAGAGTTCTATACTAATGTTATCTAAGTTACAATTATCAAGAGTATAATAGTCTTCAAAATTTTCCTAATTTTATCCAGTGTTAGTGGTTATTTTACAAATAGTTTTTTTTTTTTTTAAAAGATGTACAGTCTCTATCAATCTCAATATCTTTCCCAGCGCACATAATACATTTACATATAATTTTCTTACAATAAGGAAATGTTCTTATGTACTGTTCAACTCACTGTTTGAAATTTTTGTGTGATATATAATTAAGGACAGTATAGTTGCAGAATCAGGATCTCAATCACATTATCTTCCCCCAATAATTTTATAATAGGCACGAACTCTAACATGCATTTGCAAGTCCGCACAAGAATAACACGGATGCAACATAAGTGCCTTTAACTGAATTGGGCATTAAATCCTAGTCTCTACAAGGATTAAAGAATGTGTCATAAATCAATCACCATAATTAAGACGATGATTTATCTATTTTTTAACCTAAACCTGTCAAGAAATCATACCATTAACTAAACGAAACAACCATAAACAGGAAACATTGCTTAACTAAAATTTCTCTTCATTACTACAAAGGCTCAACCGCAATTTGAATCAACCATGAAACAATTGAATCACATACAGTTTACGTGTGGGCGCATACTTGCACATGTGTACATGTTTTGTTGTTGTTCGGTTTCTTCCAATTTCTTCCTTCGAAAAGTTTTGCACACCACTTGTACCCTTGAGAGCCATGATATTAAACCTCAGCAATGAAGCTTTATTTCTTTGTCTTCATTGCTGTTACTACCTTTATTGCTATCTTGCGAATTTTTCTTTTCTATTTATAACTTGTGATTAATGCTATATATCTACTCTACCGTGCAGGCGTGCACACATGGGCCCACATTTTGTATTTTAATTTGAGACACGGACACTCTTAAGAAAGTAATACATGGTTTGTAGAATAAGGAAGATTTCTTGGGATAAGTAGCTATTGAAAACTAAAAGAACTGAACTACAACTATTTTAATTTCTCATTTTCGTTAACTAGGTATAAGTTTGGAAAATAAAAAAATCTTAATGAAATAACTTGATGAATTGAACTTTCTATGTATAGATTCTTTTTAACGTGTTCTCATTATTGTAGGATGAGTATAGTGACCAAACTTGTATTTTCAATTGAGCCTTACAAAGGGAATTTGGCTGTAACAGAAAGAGAACATGCCAAAAAGAACTCAATATGAAGATATTGAATCTTCCAACAATGATGATAAGGGATAAAATCCAACATTGAATAAAGATGAAAATATAAACCAATTTATAAGGGCTTAGAGACCTTTTAAGATGGAACCCCAAATCTTAATATGTTATCAAGTCCGTTAAACTCCAACGAGCAATTCCATCTGATTAAACTAAAAAAAAATGAGCACACGAATTTCAAGATTGATCTGCTCAAACAAGCCACAATCTTGTGAGGGCATGTTAATGGATGAAATTTCACATCGAATAAAGATGAAAATATAGACCAATTTATAAGGGTTTGTGATACTCATTTTAATAAGGATGACCTTTTAAGATGGAACCCCAAATTTTAATAGATAATTACCACCCAGTAAAAAGCCTAAGGAGACTACCTATTAGAGCAAATACATAGGTCCATAGGTGAAATAATAAGGGCAAGTGGCGTTCTACCAATACGATTGGCGGAAATCCATTGCAGCTCACATTCCATAGAGAAGCTGTAACTAGAGAGGTAAAAGTGAAGGCGGTACAAGAAGCTAAAGCAAATGCAATATCATTGGTAAACTGTAACTCGCTAAGCATAACTCAAGATGAAGATACTAATGAACTCCCCTATAAATCTTCTGATGATATTGACTATATTATGATGAAAAATCTCAATAATGATTCTGCTAATACACCAACATTATCGAGACTACCAACTAGATCAAATGCAAAGGCTAGGAGGGAAATAAATAAACTCCTGAAGTGTACATCCCGTAGAAGGAAAAGAAGAAGCATTGGAAAAGCAGAAGGAAATGCAGCATCATCAGAAAAATGTTTTACTTTAGTTATACAGCCTACATATGTCTATAGATGATTCTTCTTGACTATCCCTTCGAAGTTGGCAAGAGTCAATGTCCATCCAAAAAGTTAAGATTTTGTTCTCTGCACCGAACTGGATACATATAAAGCCATATAACATTGCAGATGTGATGGTGGCGGACTGAAAAAAAGGTTAAGATGATTTTGTAATTCACAATTTTTCAGAAGAACGTTATGTCTGTGAGTTTCATCTCAATGGTGGAATAAATGATGGCATCGTCCTTGATGTTAGCATTTTTCGAGTTGTAGAGGAGGTGATGCAACCAGAATGACCCGTAAGGCATAAGTACTATGAAGGTCAAATATCTTAGCACAACTGCAGGTTCAGGAATGACTTTAAACTCTCAATTTTACAGCTTCTTAATGGAGAGTTACTACTTTCTTTAAGATTGAGAATTATGATGTTATTGTGTAATCTTTTTATTAGATTTTAGTTGAGTTCTTTTTCATGCTAAAACCAGTTTACAATAATTGCAAGGAATGATGATTTCCTTCATTCTTAAGTATGTTGATGAATCTAAAATATTTATGAATTCTGTTGGAAAAACAATGAGCCTTCCAAAGGGGTCGATTAGGCTAAATGTGTCATTGTGAGAGCAAGTAGAGACAAATTATGTGCATATTACACTAGTACCACTTAAATGACTATTACACTAATGCTCCCTTCCATTTCAGAATTTACAGAAACTTCTTATACAATGATTTTGCATAATTGATATCCTCTTTAAAAGTTTTCTAGACTTTTGGCGTGCATACGTTTGTGCATATGCATATCTTTCTTCTTTTATGTATAATGTAGCAGGTCGTTAGTTTTTCCAAAATATAATATATGTAATTTACTTTTTAACTCTTTGTGAACATTCGAAAAAATATATTTGAGCTGGAATATTCTAAGGAAAATGAAAAAAAATAATAAATAAAAAAAATTCCCATGAGCAATATTTTGTGGTTTTTAATTTAGACAAACTTTTGACTGAATTAAATGGATACTTGGATTATCGAAGTTAGATGCATATATCTCATTGAAAATAAAAACTATACCTTATAATATATATACAAGTTCCATATAGGTCAATATTGCATGTGCAGAGAACGAGCAAGAACTAATGGTGTACGTGCAACCAACGTGCATAGCATGCATGCATATGTGTAGCTTTGTTCTTTTACATAATACCGAGATAGGTCATAGTTTATTATAAATGCATTGGATACATATCAAAAATATTTCTTAGCTAGTTTATGAAGAAAGCAAATTGACATGTATAATAGCATAAAATGAAATATTCTCTCACGAATATTACTTCTAGGGAGAATTGCAGCAACGGTACCAAACATTTCATTTAGTAGTGACTTGACCCATACTTTTCATTTGTGCCACACATGGTACCAATTTTTTCTAAAACTCGCACTAGAAATCCAAATTGATGGAAAGCCACCAATTTGACTGTTAGTTGACCATTAAAAAATTTGACCTTAAGATTTGAGGCATGTACAAACTTATTGTTAAAAAAGGAATTGGATTGAGAATTTATTTCATTAAAACCTAAACTTCCTATATTCCCATTTATTTTTTTAGACCTATCATGTCATCAATTTTCTTAGATCCCCTAGAAAAAGATTGAAGCTGGGCACTAGATTTTTCAACATCACTCGTAAAAGATTTAACTTTAACATGCAAGGACTCTTTCTCAACCCTGTTCAGACTTCTATTAGACTCATCAAGTTTAATCACATGTCTCTCTTTTCCTAATTCAAGTTCATTTAATTTCATAAATACGGATCTATTTACCTTTTTCAACTTAAGACTTTAAACATGAGCTCCTAAGTCACATGAATATCCCTATCATCCTCATATTCTTCATCGAAAAGTGATTGACTCATCTGGATAAAATATTGGATCAAAGGTTGCAATTATGCTGTGACACCAATTGAAAATTTCCTAAATATATACTAAGCTAATACCACATGTTGGAAATTATAGTTGTTTAGACCCAATTATGCATAATTAGAACAATAGGTCACTTATTAATTGATTTCTAGATGATTAAGGTAATTAGACTAATTTAATTAATTCTATGTGTCAATCTAATAAAATAAATAAAGTTCAAAAGCTATAAATATGATCATGGAGGAAAACCCCTAACCAAATAAAAAAACTTCCTAGCAATTTTGCTAGTAAAATTCACCGAAAAAGTTAACTTACAATTAATTCACATACTGCTATACTTTAGCTAATTTTGACCACCTAACTTGTAAATCACCGAGGAACTCCTTTGATTTTGCACTCCCGCACTTCCTAGAACTCTGGGCTACTTTTCTCTCTGTGTGAATCAACAAGAATAAACCTCATTCTCGAGCGTCGGAACTCCAAGCACCTCTTCCCAAAACTCCAAAATTATGAAGGCTAATTAGCGAAGGTAGGGTTTTACTTGGTGTTTGATCAAAGCATCTTTTTGAATTTTGATCCGTAGGCTAATGCAAGAGATATTGGAATATGTAATTGACTTTCAAAGAACAAACTCTTGACTTGCAATAAGGCTCTACTAATGATGGATCAATATATAGGTTGAACAATGAAATCTTTTGTTGAATTAAGAATCAGTGAATGCGTGGTTGGATCTTCAATAATGTGATCTCCAAAGTATTATAATAATTCAACGCACCTTGGGACGAACCTATGGCTGTATATTTAAAATGCGTAATGTTTAGCATGAAAAGTGTTGCTTTTCAATGTTGATATCATGTGGTAAAAACAAGAAACTACCTCGGAATAATATGCCGCTCGAGTGCCTAGGGCAGCACTAGGCGAGCAGTCCCTGAGCAGCGGTCAATATTTTCATCGTAACTTTCTTTCCTAGTGTCGAATTGAGGTTATTCAAATTACATTGAAAATCTAACTCAAATGGCTACAATTCTTATTGACCATTTTCCAAATTTGAATATTTTTTATTTAAAAAATGTGTTGCAACTTGTAGTTGAAAATTTAGAGCAAATCTTGTGCAACACTTTGACACTCCTTTGACTTTTAATTGCATCCCATTAATCATATGTGATCTTCTTGAACATTTTTTACTCCTCTAAGGACTCTATCAACCCCAAATTATTTTAAATTGGACTCAATAAATGCTATGTTGAATTTGATTACAACTTGATAAACTTCTAATACAATTCAACTAAGACATGATTTTGACTAAAGAAATTGCCGATTACAAATTTGGAAAGTACTAATTTTGCTAATTACAAAATTGAACCTAACAATGATGATTACCATGCAATAAAAAGCCTAAGGAGCCTACCTACCATAGAAAATACATCGGCTCTTGGGAAACAACTAGGACCGATGGCGTTTTACTAATAGAATTGGTGGAAATCCATTGCAGCTCACATTACATAGAGCGGTTGTAAGGAGTGTTGAAAGTGAAGGCGGTACAAGAAGCTAAAGCAAATGCAATATCATTGGTAAACAATAACACGCTAAGAAGAACTCATGATGAAGATACTAATGAACTCTCAACATTACTGAGACTACTAAATTGTTCAAATACAAAGGCTAGGAGGGAAATAAATAAGCGCTTGAAGTGTACATCCTGTAAAAGGTCTTATACTGTAAAGGAAAAAAGAGGAAGCACTAGAAAAGTGACGCCGGGCAAAATAATGATTATTCTATACGATGGTTTCAATAGAATTTAACAGGGAAGAACTCAAGAGAAAAACAAGAGAAAATAAGAAAATTATTTATTAATCGTTCAATAATGCGAAAATAACGACAAGCCGAATTAAATAGTTAGAAAATCGTAATTATCGGAATTTTACCATAAATAGCAAAATCCCAATAATGATATCAAAAGAAAATACAAAATAAAAGAAATAATATTCCAAAAAATCTGGCTCAAATCAAGTTCGCAATCTATTCTAAAAAGGTAAACGAAATATTACCAAAAAAGGAAAAAAAATAACTAAAATTATGAATTTGGAAGGGAAAACAGTGGATTTTGCCCTCGAAACTGATGCACACCACCACGACGTACACGCCGAAAAGAGCTTTCCGAATTGGGTCATGAGGGCGATTTTGATAACTGTAGCAAAGTTATGGTCAAAATACCAAAACATTTCCAAATAGGGCCCCAAATAGGAAAAGGTTGTCGATTACTTACCATTTTTACGTTAATCCGCCAACTCCTGATACTTCAGTGCCATCAATGAGCTATCTGACAACTCGACTTTATCTATATCGCATCTTCCTACAACAAAAAGCTAAGGCAAATGCAGCATCATCAGAAAAATGTCTTACATTGGTCATGCGGCCTACACGTCTATAGACGATTCTTCTTGGCTATCCCTTCTTAGTGGGCAAGGGTCAATGTCCATCCAAAAAGTTAAGATTTTGTTCTCTGTTGTGAACTGGATACATATGAAGCCATATATCATTGCAGATGTGATGGTAACGAACTGAAAAAAAAGGTTGGATGATTTTGTGGTTCTCGATTTTTGAGAAGTATATATATATATATATAATTCTTAATATATGTTCCATTTATTAAAGTTGGTGGAAAAAACAATGCACTGTATTAAATTCTAAAATTTTAAACATGCATGCATTTTCTTTATGAATTATGCAGTGCCTGTTCACTAA
>CAIGRQ010182077.1:0-13794 GCA_903798375.1 Fraxinus sp. D2006-0159
ACCTAAGCTAAAAGTTATGCCCATTTTAATCCACATCACTCGTTTTCTTTTCAAATATCTTTCAAATCTTGAATCCAACTCGTTACAGCTCTCGAGCCCTTCACGAAACTTGAATATTGTCTTGTCAACTTCATCCATCTGAACTTCATTACTTGAACCTTTGACTCGTGTGACCCGACCATGTGATTGCCTACACCGGATCATATCACGAACTTTATTATTTAATTTAATTGAATATTAATTAACTAATAAATCTATCAAAAAAAATGCATCAATTATATATTAAAAGTGTTTTGTGTTCAAAATTAATTGGACATAGGGCATAACGCTTATAAACTCTCATTTGCACTAGATCCAATCACGTATGTATTTAATATTATAAGACTCTACGTGATGATCATGTTTATACTGCGACACTCTTTGTCAGTGGATCTATAATATTATCAATTGTGGGAATTTGTTCTTTCTTTACTTCATTTCATTGTATTATCTTTCCAATAAGAAAATATCGTATTAACACATGTTTGGATCATTAATGAAACATTAGTTCCTTTTCTTTCATGATAGCTCCATTGTTATCAAAATAAAGAAGCATGTGATCAACAATGTTAGGAACTACTTCAAGTTCATTGATGAACTTCATGATCCAGACCACAACATTTGTTACTTCTAAACCAATAGTGTGTACAAGGCTTCGGTTATTGAATCAATGGTTATTTTCTGTTTGAAACATATCCAATACACCGCTTAAGAGTAAACTAATATCATGATTAAGATCTGCTATCATTCTAGACTGACTACTAGCTAGTATCAGTGTATTTTTGAACTCTCAGTTCATTTTCTCCATAGAAAATATTCTCAAGATTTTATCTATGTAGATTGGGATGAGTTAAGAAGTCTTTTAGATCTATCTCTATAGATTAAGTTGCATCTCCCATATCTTTCATGGAGATATTATTTGACAACCATAATTTTAATGATTGAAATACAAGGACGTCATTTCCTATTAATAATATATCTTATATATATAATATCAGGAATGCGACAAAACTCTCATTATCTTCTTGTAAACACACAGTTCATCTTCATTAAAATATTTTAGTTTGTATTTGACTTTCTCATCAAATCAAAGTTCAATTCCTAGAGGCTTGCCAGTTGCTTCAATCTATATATGAATCTAATAAACTTGCATATCGTATTGGTATCTTTGGTTCAAAATATTCGAGTTGTGTCACGTACACTTCCTCTTACAAGTTCCTACTAAGGAATGCAATTTTAACATCCATTGCGATAACTCATAGTCATGGTATGTGGCTATTGCAAGCAAAATTGGAACGGACTTTAGCATGACTATAGGTAAAAATGTTTCATAAAAGCCAACTCTTTGTCTTTGTTTATAACCTTTTGTTATCAACCTACTTGGTATGTATGGATATTTCCATCCATGTTGACCTTTTCGTATAAAACTATTTATAACATATGGGTTCCATCTCATGAGGCTGGTCGATCAAGATTTAAACCTTGTTCACTACATTGAGTTCATCTCGAATTCCATGGCTTCTTGCCATCTCTTTGAGTCAACACTTGACTTTGTTTCTGTGTAATTAGTAAGTTCATCATCTTCAATTAATAATGCCTAATTAATAACCATGGATTCACACCTTCTTAGAGGTCGAATGATCCTACAAGATTTACACGGATCTAACATTTTCTCAGGAGTCTCTACTTCCTGATCAAGAGTATGTTCCTCAACAGGTGTATGATCAGACTCTGGTTTATCTACTAGGTCAACTATATATGTGGACTCTTGAACTCCTTCAAGTTCTATTTTACTCCAACTATCCTCTTCTAGAACAAACTCTTTCTCTGTGAAGACGGTATGTCGTGAGATGAAGACTTTCTTCTCAATGAAATTATAGAATCGATGTCCAAATCTCTCTTTTGGATGTCTTACAAATATGTATTTATCGGATATAAACTCAAGCTTAATCAATTCAGTGTGCTTCACATAAATGTCACAGCCACGAACTTTCATATGAGATAAATTAGGCTTACTGCCTCTCTATAACTCATATGGAGTTTTGTCAATCGATATAGATGGGACACGATTTAGTGTGTAGCACGCAACAATTAGTGCATGACTTTAAATTTTTTTGGGAAAATTGTATGGCTCATCATTGATCACACCATATCTAATAATGTGTCATTCCTTCTTTTAGATACACCGTTATGTTGCGGTGTATGTAGCGGAGTCCATTTGGAGAGAATCTTTTTTTCTTTTAAATAAAATTCTCCCTTACAAATATTCTCCACCTTGATCAGGTCTTAGTGTGAGAATATATTTACCCATTTGTTTCTCTATTTATAGTTTGAATCCCTTTAACCTTTCAAGAGTTTCGTGTTTGAATTTCATTAAATATATAAGACAATTTCTGAAATAGTCATATGTAAATGTGATGAAATAAGAGAAACCTCATCTAGCATTAATTGATATAGATATGCATACATCACTATGTATTAGACTCAATAACTGTACATATCTTTCACCTTATTAAGTAAAAGGGGAGCCTAACTGTCACGATTCATATTTATCAAATGAATTTGCAAATGATTCAAAATCATTTGACCAAATATACATCTCCATGTAATTTTAGAATTGCATTCTCATTTATACGACCAAGTTTGCAAAGTCGATATAGGTGTTATTCAAATTATTATTTTTATACCTTTCAATTTCTATATTCATTTAAAATACTTAGTATTTAGAATATAAATGTCATTTTGTAAATTACCAAAACCATTAAAATCAAGTTTTAATTAAAAAGACTAAATTAGATTCCACCTCTAATTTAAATTGAATTTTAATTTAGGATAAAACTCCTAAACAAAATAAAATTCAATTTAGGGTCANTTAATATTTAAGTTAAAATCAAATCCTAACTATAATATAAAAGTCGTCAATTTTAAATAAAACTTTAACCGGGTCAAGAATAAATTTTGGGTCAATAACCCTTTTAAAATTAAATTCAAAATCAATTTTAATATCTAAATTGAAAACTATTTTGGAAATTGCACTCTGACCCTTATTTCAAAATTTGTAGACAGCCCTTAGAAAGTTCAGAAATAACAAGACCCATTTTATAATATTGCAAGCATGGGCTCGCAACTTCAAAATTTGCACAAGAGACCTCCGCCCCCAAAAATCACCCCGAGTTGTTCAAACCCTAAAGGAAAAATCATGTGCAGCACCGACAGCAACCAATGCCTCTTTGTCACCATGATGTGCGCCACGGCGGTGGCCCTTACCCGATAGCAACAGCGCGCGGCTGCAACGCAACTCGGCATTGCTTTATTCAACAGCGGCAATTGACGCAACTGATTATAGTGGCATGGATGTCGGTCTGCTGTTGCGTGTCTTGCCACCCTTTGCAGATAACGGGGGTAGTTGCCATCAGTTGTTGCCGTTCGCTTTCACCTATCGATTCAATTTTCGATCCAAAAAAAATTAATTTTCTATTTCACAATCATATTTTCGAATGTGAAAAAATTATTTTTTAAAAAAAAAAAGGCTAGAAACATGAAAATAACAAAAATCAACTGTTGATTGTTATATGATGTGAAACAATTTTTAACAAACGCAAAGTAGGCTCTGATACTATTGTTGAGAATTTATTTAAACATGCGCAGCGAAAAATAAAATAATTCTCACCAAAGATCTTCTTTGTATTTAGATAAAAACTATGATAGGAATAATACATTAGTATAATCTGCAAACTCCTTTGCTGATCTTGAAACACGTACATTCACGATCTGCCATCTACAACTGTCCAATTGTCCAGCCTCCAATGAAAATCAACGCAGTGAACGAGAATGAGAGAATTATGATTTCTCTTTCTTGTGCTAGCAAGAATATGAATTATATTGTCTTCTATTTTTTCTAAAACTCTAATAGCTTATTAGACAGTCTAATATTTAATTAATCTATTATTTTTGGTTCATAAATTAATTAACACAATTAATTAATTCGTGCATATTAACAAGCAATCCAATTAATTAATTGTCCAATACTTGTAAATAAATTGGTGAATCTCATTCTTCTGGTTCTGCTTTTGTATATGACTCATTAGGTTCCCAATCATGATATCTAACAACATAAATTATTATTTTGATCTAATCAAATTTGATAAACTAAAATACCCATTTTAAATTTATCATCAATTCATATTCGTTATCCTAGATTGATATCTAACAATGTGTCGACAATAGATGTAACGAAAAATGTCTCATGTTATGACAAAATCAAACTTGTTCATTTACCGTAAAACTATAATAATTTCTTCAATATGATTCGATCAATTATGAAATATGGATATGAGTCAATCACAATTATTGACCATATATTTCATTCCACTATTAAGTCAATGTAAATCGAAAACTCATTTTCAACTTTAGGTAGACACTGATCAAGGATTTCGTTAGCAACTTAATTGAATGAAATGTAGATCATAATATCTTACTATCCAAGGGTGATGAATCATCTATTGATCATTCACAACCTTTACATCATTCCTGACATGCCAGAACGATGTCATATTAGTGATCCTTTGCATAGCAACATCCAATACCACCAAAGTATAATTGAACTCATATAAGGCACTATGATGACCTCAAGTCGAAAGACCAATTTCATTATCGAATGTTGGAGATTAACCATTAACACTAAGATAGTTATACATGTGAAATCTCCCACACAAGTTTCCAATATTTTGTTCTATAATAAAACATTCGCACGTTCATTTAAGTGTCGCTACACTTTAGCTTGTGAGATCAGCTACTTACGTCACAAGTAAGAAATGTCACTCGTGATGTTTTACCCATAATAACGATATTTGTATCTCATTATTGCTTACGACCATGGATGATTTAAAATTCAATCATATATAATTTGTATCTCACAATCACAACTCTTTGTAATTAACAAATTACTAAGATTTGAATATACGGATATGTTACATTCTCCCACTTGGTCCATACATTCAACCTAATGTGTCAACTTAATCTTATCAATTATCCTTCTTAAGAAATAAACAAATGAATCGTGGCATGAGTCTTCTAATAACGAATGTTATCTTTTATGTATTACAATGTATTTAATATTTCAAGAATTATTATTTATGTGGTAACAATACTTAATGAAAAGACCATGCTTATGTTTGGTCCTCATTTTTTTTCAAAAATTCAAATTTACAAAACTTATTTTCAACTATACATTCTCCTATAAAATAATATTATACGTAAATCGAAAAGTTTTCTTTATTTTTTAGCCACACAATCTCCAATAAAACACTATTCAAAAATGCATTTTCACCCAAAAATGGACTTGAACAAGGACCATATGTCTCATTCCTGGTCTCACATAAATGTATTTTTTCAAATAAATTAAGGTGCACACGAATATAAGAAAATATCAAAATAAATAAGAGTTGCATACAAAAATTGTATTTATCATTACATAGTGAAACCAAGTCCCATTTTCTACACACGATCCTTGAATTTCAATGGTGAAATACCTTTAGTCGAAAGATTGACGATGATTAATTCAGTGTTTACATGCTCAATGAAAACTTTTGTTTTTTAATATGTTCCCTTATTGCTACATACTTAATGTCAATATGTTAACTTTGACTACCATTTATGTTGTTTTTAGCAATAAAGACTGTAGTCGAATTGTCGTAATAAATTCTCAATGGCCTAGAATTGGAATCCATAACTCTAAACCCAGATATAAGACTCTTGATTTATACACCATGTGAAGTAGCCTCAAAATAAGAGACGAAGTCAGCTTCCATGATAAAAATAGCAGCCAAGGTTTTACTTTTCACACCTCCAAGATATAGCTCCACCAGCCAACATAAAAATATATCTTGATACTGATTTGCGTGAATCAATACAGCCAACAAAGTCTGAATCTGAGTATCCAATCATTTCCAAATTATCCGTCCGTTTATATATAACATTCCTATAACAAATGTAATGTCGAGCTTTGTGCAAACATGAGCATACATGAGGCTTCCGATTGTGGAAGCATATGGAATGTTCTTCGTTTGTTTCCTTTCTAGATCATTTTTAGGACATTGGTTCAAAGTGAACCTATCATCCTCCTCAAAGGGAGTTACACTTGATAAATAATCTTTCATCCGAAATCTCTCTAAGATTTTATTAATATAGGTTTCCTGAGATAGACCCAAAATACCTCATAATCTGTCTCTGTATATCTTAATCTTAATGACATAAGATGTATCTCTCATATCCTTCATATCGAAATGTTTAGAGATGAATTATTTCTCCTCATGTAACAAACCCTTATCATTGGTTGCAAGTAAAATGATATCGACGTATAAAACAAGAAAACAAATCTCACTAACCTTCTCGGATATACATTGATCAATGGGATTTTCAAAAAATTCGAGTGAAGAAATTACTCCATGAAATTTAAAATACTATTGACAGGATGCTTCTTTTAGGCCCTATATAAATTTCTTAAACTTACAGACCAAGTGTTCATCATTATTAGAGAGGAATCCTTTATGTTGTTTCATATAAAACTCCTCCTCTAAATCTCCATGGAGAAATGCCATTTTCAAATCCATTTTGTTGTAACTCAAGGTCAAATTGGGTTACTAATTCCAAAATAATACGTAGAAAATTTTCCTTAGATACCAAAGAAAAGGTCTTCATTAGTCGATTCCCTTCTTTTGAGTAAATCTCATAGCAACAAGTATCACCTTGTATCCTTTATTATTGCCTAGTGAGTCTTTCTTTATCTTAAAGATCCATTTACAGCCAATAGCTTTGGTACCACTAGGCAACTCAACAAAACCCCAAACCGTGTTACTCTTCATAGAACTCATCTTTTCTTTCATGGCATTGTACCATAATTTTGACACTTTGCAACTCATGGCCTGTGAAAATGATTCAAGATCATTTTTTGCTCCAATATTGTAGTCAGGCTCTTGTAGGTACACTTCATAATCACTAGGAATTGCTGACCATTTTGTTCTGATAGACTTTTTTAATGTTGTATTGATACGAATCCACGTAGTAATTGAAGCTACGAAACCCACGACATATTAGATCAAACCCAAGAAAGCCAATAATTAACATTTGAAAAGCTCGACCTAATAAATTATTGAACCAAAGAACCAAGATAATCACCAACAATATCTCGACTCCATGATCACAAAACTTATGAATGGCAAGCAATCCTTCCAACTCTTCAAGTTCTTATTGACTATAGAGCGCAATAGTTTTATCATAGTCCTATTAACAACCGTAGTTTACTCATCCATTTTTGGGTAACAATTTGTAGAGAATAATAACTTAGTTCCTAACTTACTCCATAAAACCTTCCGAAAATGACTAAAGAACTTAACATCTCTATCCGATACAAAACTCCTAGGTACCCTCATGTAAGCACACTACTTTTTTAAAGAATAAATCCGCAATATTAGTGGTATCATCACTTTTCTGACATGAGATGAAATGTGTCATCTTATTAAATCCATCTACTACTACAAATATGGAATCTCTTCCTTTATTAGTCCTAGGTAAACCCAACATAAAGTCCATAAGTACAGTTACCCAAGGGCCACTTAGAACGGGTAATAGCGTATATGCACTTTGAGGTAAAACCTTCAACTTAGCCTTTTTACAGGTGAGGAATCTATTACAAATTTGATCAACATCAACTTTCATCTTAGGCCAATTGAAGTGTTCATTTAACATATCCAAAGTCTTCATAATCCTAAAGTGACCTGTTAAACCTCCACTATGTGTTTCACGTACTAACAATTCTCCGGTTGAACACCTAGGTACACATAACTTATTCTCCCAAAATAAATATCCATCATGCCTAAAGAATTTATGTATAGCACCTTTGTCACATGATTCATATATATTAGAGAAGTTCGGGTTATTAATATACATGTCCTTAACATATTCAAATTCTAACAATTTGCACATAAAGAAGTTAGAAGTACATACCTCTTTGACAATGCATTCGATACCACATTTTCTTTACCTTGTTTGTACTGAATAACATATGAAAATATCTCGATAAACTCAATTCACCTTGCATGCCTGTTGTTTAGTTTACGTTGACCCTTTAAATGCTTTAAGAACTCATGATCGGTGTGAATCACAAACTCCCTGGCCATAGGTAGTGATGCCATGTCTCTAAAGTTTGAACAAGTACATACAACTCTTTGTCATATAAAAGATAGTTGAGAGCTGTTCCACTTAATTTTTCACTAAAATAAGTTATTGACCTTTGTTCTTGCACCAAAACAACTCAAATACCTATTCCTGAGACATCACATTCAATCTCAAAATTATTGTTAAAGTTAGGTAGCGAAAAAATCGGTGTAGTACACGACATATTCTTAATAGTATTAAAAGCATGTTTATGTTCAAGGTCCCAATAAAGTCCTACACTTTTCTTTACAATCTCCGTGAGTGGTGTGACAAGTGTGCTAAAATTTTTGACAAAATCCTATAAAAGCCAACTAAACCATGAAAACTTTCTACCTTAGTTATGCTTTTAGGATAGCTTTAATTTTCTCCTCATCCACTTCAATACTCTATGCACTAACAACTTAATCAAGAAAAATAACTTTTTCCATGTAGAATGTATACTTTTTAAAATTAGCATAAATTTGTTCTTGTCTTAAGACCACTAGCACATATCTTAAATGTCCTATATGTTCATTTAAATCCTTACTATATACCAAGATATCAAAGTAAACTACTGCAAATTTACTATATATGCACTCATGACATGATTCATTAAACTCATAAATGTGCTAGGTGCATTAGTAAGTCCAAATAGCATGACTAACCACTCATATAAATCAAATTTAGTCTTAAAATCAGTTTTTACTCGTCCACATCTATCATCCTAATTTAATGATGTTCACTTTTAAGATCTATTTTACTAAACAAGCACAATCCATGCAATTCATCTAACATATGATCTAACCTTGGTATAGGGTGCCGATATTTTACCGTTATGTTGTTGATCGTCGACAGTCTACGCACATCCTCCAAGTCTCATCTTTCTTTGGCAAAAGTAGCACTAACACGACATATGGACTCATGGTTTTCCTCACATATCATTTGCTCCTTTACTTATCAATTATTCCACTTGCCTTTGAAGTTCCTTGGTCTCCTCAGGATTATTCCGATAAGTCGGCCCATTTGGAATGACAGCTCCAGATACGAATTCAATTTGATACTTAGTGCCTCGAATTGGTGGTAACCCACTAGGCATGTTCTTCGAAAACAAGTCTTAGAATTTCTACAACAAAGAAATAACCAAACTAGGGAGGATTGTTTTAGATTCCTCAAAATTAAGGAGTGATTCCTTATAGACCAACAAGATCATATGTCGGTTCTCAACTACTGCCCTCTTCAAGTTACTCTTGCAAAGAAATTCATTTTCAATTTTTCTCTCCTCATAGTAGACTCTTTTTCTTTACTCTCTTGTAGCTCTACTCTTTTTTCTCACAATTAGTCACCTATCTTTTTTCTTCCTTGCCTTCTTGTTGTGAAATATCAATCTCATTATCTTTTTCTCTCATTCTTTTATGTTCCTGATCACTTTTCAGTTTGATTTGAATCTCACTATCTTTTTCTCTCATTCTTTTATGTTCCTGATCACTTTTCAGTTTGATTTAATCTTCATAAACTTTTGTTGGTGTTAATGTGCAAAAGTATAGATTTCTTAGTAAAGTTGTACCTATTTTTTACCCATCATACATCACCTTCCTATCGTAATTCCATAAACCCCAACAAAATATGTCCAACATGCATAGGAATGAAAATACACATCACCTCATCATGATACCTCCCAATTGAGAAACTCACCATCACTCACCTACTCACCTTAACCTCTCCACATTCATTCAACCACTACAACTTGTACGGCCTAGGATGTTTTAGCATAATTAATCCCAATTTATCAACAAGTGTAGTGCAAGCCACATTGGTACAACTACCCCATCAATAATCATACTACATACCTTCTTGTTGACATGTTATCTCGTGTGACATATTTTCTCCCTTTGTCGCTGTAAGTCATCTACTTTGATTTGAGCACTAAGAGCCCATCTTGTAACCAATAGCTCTCTCACTGCATACTCCATTTTCTCACCATCACTAGCATCTTCAAATTCTGGCATGTCATCATAATCACACTCACCAGTTCTCCATTGTCTCGCAAGATCATCGCCATTTTATTTAGACATTGAGAAACAATGTGTATCAATCCCAAACACATAAAGCATTTGATATCCCGATTCCTAGGGAGTTGAAGATCCTTCTTGGTTGTAGCTTTGCTAGCAACTTCCTCTCTTCCCTACAGTAGCTCAGTTCTACTATTTGAAATAGCCCCATCACCTTTATTGTTATCCCACTTCAATTTCCAAAAAGAGTTAGAACCCCAAAAACCTGTTGGGTATCTAGTTGCTCCATTTCTCTTTATCTATTTTTCCACCTTCATAGCTCCGTGAGCATGTTCTCCAATTCAACATAGTTCTACCATATTAACTAGCTCTCTATTCAAACCATTCAAAAAACAAAATCATGGTGGCCTCCCAATCCTCCTCAACATTCGCTCTAATCTTGGCAATATTCATCTCCTTGTGATAATCCTCAACACTCCTAGATCCTTGATAAAGGCTTTGTAATTTTTGATAAAGACCCATATAGTAATGATTAGGAACAAACATCTTCCTCATAATAGCCTTCAATTCTCTCCATGTTTCAATATGCCTTTCATGATTCCTTCTCCGAGATGTTGTTATTTGATCCCACCAAATGATAGCACCACACATTTTTCAATAAAATAATATTTTCTATCACATCAATAACTTTGTCTTCTTTTTCAACCACATATTCTTCATCAATCTACTATTCCAAAATGCATTCTTCTAAAATAATGTGGCTCAAACATACCCTTAGTAAACTCAACGACAACAAGTTTTACATTTTTCTCCTCTGAGTAATTATGGTAATCAAATATAAGTTCTATCTCCTTCTCCCACTCCAAATATGCTTCCGGATCGCTCATTCCTTTAAATGAATGGATTGACATCTTAATATTGTCCATGTTCCTATCAATTCCATCTCCAACATAATCTCTAGCCCTCTTATCATGCCTACCTTCTCTATTCATCATCCTTCTTATTTCAGCCTCCACTAATACATAAACATCAATTCCAGTGCTCGTTTCATTTTCACCACAAATATCCACTCTAGGATCACGCCTACCTCGCCTCCTTATGCTATGAACTTCTTTAGGCTATTCTCTACGCAAATTAGCAAGCAAGTTGTCTTGTCTCTCCATCCACACCTCTTGCATATCCGTTTTATCTCCCATATCATCAAATAACCTTTCAAATCTTTGTATCATCTCCGTCATCATGATGACTTGACTATTCTTCCCGCTTGAAGTAGAATTGTCTTTGTCAGACTTCCTAAAGATAGAATGACATTTGCCTCGCTTGTGTACACTTGTGTATAACTCAATTTGACTTTTTCCTTCTATTAGTCTCATTACTCTGCCTTTTTCCACTCAACACTTCCTTATAAGTGTTTAAAAGAATTAATCAAATCTCAATAAAAAAGACAACACTTGTGGAGTTCAAACAAAGAATCGAGTAAGGACGATGACTCTAGAATTTTTAAGAAGCAGGAATTTGAACTTTGAATGGAAAGGCTAAGAATAAATTCAAGAAAGTATTTCTTGAATTTGAACTGGACAATTTGTTTTTGTAAACGAGAATTCAACTAAAAACCTAGAAGATTGAAAAGAAATTAATTTGGGCACTAATTTAGCGCATAACAACTTTTGAATTTTTTTTAATAATTTAATTAGATTGAATGACTTAAAAGATGGAGAACATGAAGGACGAAGATGAAGACTTAAACAAAAAAGAATAAATAAGGAATTAAATGATATAATCTTGATTTTTGGAACTTAAACTCTGATACCAACTGATGCAAACCAACGTAGCAATTGAAACTATGAAACTCACGACAAATTAGATCAAACCAAAGAAAGCCAAGAACTAATATTTGAAAAGTTCGACCCAATAAGTTATGGAACCAAAAAATAAGACAATCGTCAACAATATCTTGACCCCGTGATCACAAAATTTATGAACATTTCTTAAATTGTTGAACGCCACAAGAATTTAATTCTTGATAAGTTCAAAATTAATTTAATGAAGAACGAGTTGAAAGCAATGTACCTTAAAATAATATCTCTCAAATTTTGTGTTTTTTATAATGAAAAAAATAATCCTATTTATATAGAATCCATAAAACCTAGTTAAAAATGGAACTAATAGTCTAAATATCAAGAATTACCTTAAAACTAGAGTTTTAACTAAACTAGGATTCTTTCCAAAAATTGTAAAATTCGTTGTTGGACTTGTACCATGTGGCTGCATAGTGTTAGAAGATGCGGTCACATAGTACATTAAAACTCCACCTTTGATTCTCGGTATATAGGCATGCAGCCGTATTCATTGGTTTACTATGTGGTCCCATAGTTGACCTTATCAGCTCCACTATCCATTACTTGAACCAAATTGATCCATCTTGTTCCTTCTTCCATGCCCAATATGAAATTTTTCCTTTTGCTTGTTGTGATCGAAGCTTCATCCACCTTAATTTGAACAAGTAATCGCATAGCTTCTTTGAGCTTATTTGCTCGTGACCTAGTCATTGGTTCTTCATCAATGATCAACGGGTCCTAGTCATTGGCCTTGATAGCTCTCATATGATGGTTCTCATCATGTATTATCATCATCCTGAGAAGTTTGTGGTTTAACTGTTTGTTCAGATGGTTATGATAATTCTTGAATTACCTGATCTACTTGAACGTTATTAGTAGCTTGTGGAATTTCAATGATTGTTTGTTCGACGTGTGTTTGTACTCGATGAGTGCTGTGAACTATGACCAATATGTCACCAAAGATGGAAGTTTGAGACTCTAAGGTTGCGTTTGATAGGCAGTATTTTCTATGGAAAATGGAAATTTTCCAGCTTTTGTAGTGTTTGATTGGCGAAATTTTCCCGAAAAAATATTTTCCAACTTTCTAAATTTTCCACTTTTTTGAGGAAAATAAATTCTTGATGTTTTGGTGAGAAAATATTTTTCGGATTTTTTTTTTCTTTTTTTTTTTTGGTAATTGGAAGAGATTCTAGACACAATGGTAAAAAAGATTCACTTTTATTGACAATTTTCATGCAAAATAAAACCAAACGAATGATATTCGGTATGATTATTTTTTTTCAATTTTTTTTATTTTTGGTAATTGGAACAAATTTTAGACCTAATAGTAGAAAATATCATCACTTTAATAGATAATTTTCATAAAAAATAAAGTCAAACGGACTCTAAACTTTCAAAATTTTTCATAGAAAATTATACCTATCAAACACAATTAATTACAATTCTCAGAAAAACAATTTTTAGGAAAATACTTTCCCTGTAAAACATTTTCTTTCCACCCATTTTTCACCTTGCAATCAAACAGACCCTAAATAATTATGCTTAGGAATTTTGTTCCTAGTTTGATCATTTCCACTTATCAAGTCATTTTAAGAAACTTAGGTGCCGTTCTCTTTGTGTTTCAGTTTTGTGTTTTGAGTTTTGAATTCGTTTTGTGTTTTGTGTTTTGAGTGTCTGTTTTGAGATTTCTGAAAATGCGTTCTTTTTATCATTCT
>CAIGRQ010182160.1:0-13404 GCA_903798375.1 Fraxinus sp. D2006-0159
CTCTTAGTTGTTATCATTTCTTATACTTATCAAACTAAACGAACCCCGCTTTAATGACAAAATTAGTGTAGCTGTTGCTTCGTGTGCCGTCAGATATGTACCATCCCCCGTATGATATCTTAAATTCAAAAGAATTTAATTTAAAAGTGGGCTTCATTTTTTTTTTTTACACAAAAACTCATTTTCAACTACATTTTTTTTTAGATATTTTTACGCGTAAATTTAATTTTTTTTTCTATCTTTAAACCACATTCTTGAAAAAAAAAATCACTATTTCAAAACATATGTTTTTACCAAAATGGGACCCAAACAGGGCTTAGTGACCGATACCTCGAAAGAATTTATCCATTTTGAAAGTAGGACAACTAAGTCCTTGTTCGACAATCATTATTTGAACATTTTTTTTTAACAAACTTATTTTCAATAACATTCATACGATAAAATATTCTGCACGTAAATTCAAAATTTTTCATTCATTTGCAGGGCTAAACACCTTCACCATATCAGTGCATATTGGCTCTGATAATTAGCATGATTCTACTTTTTAATCCTATATTTTTCAAAAAATTATTATTTAAAATATTATTCTTTTTCAATGACGAGCTAAACAAGAATCTTTTCACTTGTCACGGCAGAATGAGATTAACAGACCATGCTTAGGATCTCATAAAACAGAAACCAAGAAGATCCCATAAAAAGGTCAAAAAGTAGACTTTGACCCCCCTACAGAATAAACCCTAAAAAACGAATCCCAATGTGTTTCACAAATGACTATTTTACCCACAAACTTTAGATGATAATTACACTACTGAGTCTTTGCCACGTGGAATCTGAGTCCATGTTTTCCATTGACTCATTTTACATTCTTTAAAGACTGATGGGATTTTTTTCTTCAAAAAGAAGAAAAATAAGACTATTTTAAGTCAATTTGAAATTATAATTGTAAACTGATGAGATAGAAAGAAGAGGGAGTCAGTGAACAAAGTGGGCAAGAACAAGAAACACCATTACATCAGTACATCTTTATTTCACTTTCTCTCCTTTTCATGTGGTGAACTCAACCCCACACACCCTCTCTTTTACTGCAAGTCTGCAACCAAAAGAAAAGCAAATGGCTAAAATCTACAGAGGGAGAGAGAGGGGGGCCGAAGGTATGATTGTTACAACTAAAATGAATAAGATTAGCTATTCTTAGAATTAGATATCCAAAATGTTTGGAAAATCAACAAAAAGAATTTCATAATTTCATTACCTGTGCAATATTTTTCTGTAAGCTGTACATTTCATTATTTAAAGCCAACTCCCATACCTATCTTTCAGGGAAATACTTGCTCTTTTCCCTGTACCTATCTTTCAAATCTTGGCATTCCTTGGTAACCACAAAAAAATACTACCAAAAGAAAGAACCTGAAAAATAATATTTTCCTCCCACACTGATCCACAGAATTCAGCCATCTTCAAACAGCATAAAATTACACCGTCATTGCAAAAATCCCCAATCAGCGAAAACTAGCGATTTCACGAGTCCAAAAATGTATTATTCCTACTAATGGCATCTAGTTCCGGGTGTGCTTGCTCTAATAGTCTGGGGTTCATGATTCAAATATAATCTTCTCAATTTATTTACCTTTCTGCTACGAATATTCTACCTACAAAATCTCGAAACCTCTTGGAATATAGCTTTGGATCGACTGCTGATATAGAGGTTGGGTCAGCCTGCAAGGATTTATAGGCATGCTCGAGTTTCTTGCTGATATCATAATCTTGCAAAATGTCAATGATCCCAAAGTAGAGGACTACTTCATAGATTTCACTCCTGTGGGAAGGGGTCAAATTGTTAAATCCATACTGACCAAAGTCGCTCCTTCGAGCCACTCGCTCTGCTCGTGCAGGCATGTTGGCCCCTAATCTGATCAGAGGTTTCCTGATAAAGAACCATAAAGATCCAAACTCAGTGGAATTCATCCAAAGAATAGTAGACAACATTAATCTACTTCAGAGTGTCATCTGACGGAAAGACACCAAACTTTGGAGTGCAATATTCAGTCTCATTTTTTTAAACCCAAAAAAAGGTGGAAACAGCTTTAACCCCTTGTATCTAATTCAATAGCATGCAATTACTAGCTTTCAGCACTACAAATTTAAATCTGATACAGTAGACCTTTTCGAGTGTTCTATTAAAAAACAACAAAGAATAACAATGATAAAACTGAAGCTTGCAGAATACTGAAAGGCAACATATACCATTCTCCAATATTGTCCCACAAACAACTGTAATATAAAACAAATCAACAATGTTCCAGTAGACGAAGGCTCTTCCAATTGCTTCAACCACGATGTTGATTCAATGGAAGAACAATAATTGATTTTAGGCCAACTAAATCAGAAAACAAAGGCTCTAACAATCATGCAGCTTTTCATTTGTTTATTAGAAGAAACTAATTGGGTTTTACTGATGAAAGAGGCATCAGATCATAAAGATTTATGACCACCATCTCTAGTTTATGATCATAACTTCCAACAAAAATCATTACAAGATACCCTAAAGAAATAGAACAAATGAATTACGATAATTGCATACCTTCCACCTAGAATTCGATCCATGTCCTGTAGTTCTCCTTCAAGGGAACGACATGAATCTCTTTTTCCTGAACAGCAATTGGATCACTTAATATTCTTCCTACACAAACTAATCTATCACATATAGGAAATTGTTTTTAATTAAATGATAAATTACCTGTACGCAATAGAAATGGGGATAAACCCATCTTATCCCGAGTGCTATCATCATGAAAATGAAGGCCAACCAAGAGACTGTAATCCATGATTCTCTCTGCCTCTAGAAACTCACAATCTCTATCAATTTGCCTGTTAAGAGAATTTACCAAATTGACATGATGCCCAGATGTCAAAATAGAATAATCATAGAGTACAAGAAGGAAGGGCAATACTAACTTGATTAATTCTTGGTACCAATTTCTTTGTATGCGAAACACAAAGTTAAGGTCGAGATCCTTAAGAGTTGTAGTTTCATCAATCTCTCCCTCAGGCTTGTCAGTTGTGCGGCCATGGGATGACCCTTTCAAATCAAACCTTCTATGGATTCGATATTCCGAGCAGAACAAATTTCCCATCACAATGAACCTAGTCTAATTTTCAATCAGGTAACAAGAAATTATTTACATGGCATGCAGTTGTGCCACACTGTAGAATTGAATTTTTCAACACCAACAACATACCTTGAAGCCACCCACTGGTTTGACACAATAGACACCATAAAACTTGGTGACTAGGGAATTTTCATAGCGATAGACATGCTGATAGTAACTAGGAAGCATCTTTATAAGCACCTGGAGAAACAGATTACCACATTTCAATTTGCAAACAAAATTGACCACGGTTCATAATATAGTCCAACTAAAATTCTAGATTGAACAAGAAAACTCATGAGGTGCAAAATTAATATTTCATTGCTACCAATGTTATCATGATCCGCAATCAAAATTTTCCTTTTGTAAATTTAACAAGTCAACGAGGCAGGCAACTAACCTTAACTTCGGACTTCTTTACTGTCTTAATCATAAATCGATCATCCTGTGTTAAGTAAAAGAAGCTTCCACTCTTTCCAGGAGAAGAAAACTCTCTTAGAGCATCATTTTCACAAATTGCCAGCATATAATCTGCGGGATCTACTTGAAATAGTTCCCTCAAATGCCTGATAACCCAGTTATTAAATCACCATTTAGAATTCCAATCCAAGGAGGAATCAATACAAAAACCCAAATTGTACTATAATCCTTATTAAATGGGTCATTTTTCACCAATGTGCATGTGCATCTATATAATTGAATATTGAAATTAGAATTTTCATACATTCAATTACCAGAGAGTGTCAATACCTAAAGACCACAGGACAATAATCCTTCCACCGGAACTCCATGGACTGGTGGGGTGGAGTCAACCTTGATCCTTCTGGAGGAAACCTAGTCCAAAACTTCTCGTTAGGATCAAAATCGCCTCGCTTAAGATCCCGTAATATGGAAGCATACTTCCCTATTGAATACCTAAAGCAAAATAATCATCAACTATAATACAATCAAACTGTAACAAAACATAGTGCTTATATATTTGCAAAAATCATATTAGAAACCATTCTAATAAACATCATCTCACCTAATACCCAATTGGAGATTGAGCATCAGATCATAATTTTTATGCCCTCTCGTTATTGTTTGCCCTGGCTTCTTCACTTCCCCACTTAAACAACAGGGATCCCTCCTAAACTTCCAAATCCCATTGCAATCCAATCGAAACCCATCCCTATGCAACATGGAAGCCTCCACGTTGTCAATAATATCACATGTAATATCCCCATCGTCACCATCTGACTCCCAAATGCATATCCTCGGAAAACTCTTGTCCATCATTCCTAAGTCCACCGATGACCTTTTCTTCCCCACACCCCCTATTACTACATTCACAGACTCGTTCCCAACTACCATCAATGGCGACAATTGATTAAAGTACTTTTTAAACCCCTCCTCATTTCCGTGTTTGTTGTGTTCGGGATAAAAAGTACCATTCAAGACTTGATTACCATTGCTGTTTTTACTAGAGTCTTTAGACCAGCTGCCAATGTAGCAACTCCCATCAGGCCATGTGAAAACTCCATGGCCCTTTGGAATCCCACTCTCCCAATTCCCATCAAACGTATTCCCATTGTTCCAAACCAAAACACCCCTCCCGTTAATCATTCCACTCTTCCACTCCCCTTTATACTCGTTCCCATTCTTCCACACATACCTCCCTTGCCCATCTTGCAAGTTCTTCTTCCACTGTCCCTCGTAATAATCGCCATTGCTGTAATGCTTCACTCCATACCCGTGCTTTCGATCCGCAGACCATGATCCTTTATATATTTCTCCATCGGATCCTATATAAGTGCCCGATCCCTCCATTCGGCCCGACTTGAATTCACCTTCGAAGGTTGCCCCTGATGGCCAGGATAACTTACCCTTCCCGGAGGCCTTACCCCTTTTCCAGTCCCCCTCATACATGCATCCGTCCTTCCACAAGTACTTCCCGGATCCGTGTGGCGTATTGTTAACCAAAGTTCCGATATACAGATCCCCGTTCTGGATGCGCTTTTCGATTATACTTCTCGCAACTCTACTAGTTGGAGATATAGTGCTTCCGGATGTTGTTCTGATGGTAGCAGGAGTGACCTTTCGGCTGGTGGCTTGGGATTTGATTCCTGGAATAATGATAATTGATTTTGGTGTAGTGGTAGTTGTGATATTGGGGATTAAATCTATGCATTTTCCCGTTTCTCTCTCTAATTTCCTTTCTTCGTGCTTTGTTTGCTCCGAATTTTTCTTGTCATTTTCTTCAAGCGAGGTGGGCTTTGTCCATAATAACGTCTCGGTCATTTTTCTTAGGGGCAATGAGGATCCTAGACCTCTGAAAACGAAAATATAAATTATGGTTTGTTAAGCTATGGCCGGAAATGATTGAAAACGGCCGGAGAATCCATCTCCGGCGACATTCTCCTGCCTTCTATAATTTTCACTTTCAGTAGCTATAATTTGTGGCTCGCCAGAGAATTTAAGAAAACACATAATGAGACGTTTCTAGTGGATTGTGAGGAGGGTAAATAAGTAGGAATCGAAGAATTTTAGAGAGAGAAAAGGAAGTAAACAGGAAACTGAAAAAGCAATTGAAGAGAGAGAGAGGTGTGAACGAACGAACGAATCTTTTTTGGGGGGTGAGAAAAATGTGAGTTAGGAACTGATATAAAGATTTTACATAGGTTTTAGCTTACATAGGAAAAGTTGATAACCCCTCCTTTCATTATCATGCATACAATAATTTGACATATTTGGCACGTAATTTAAATTCGACCTAACTAAAAAATCGATAAATTGTTGTAACGTGTTTCTCCTCTATTGTATTCAACTTTTTGTTGGCTATGAATGGGCAATTTTTTTGTGTACTGCCGTAACGTAGTTTTCTTTTTTTAATTATGTTCAGTTCTGCATTGACTTAGCTGGCATTGAATTCGAATAGTTCGAGGAGCGTTGTTAACTTAATGGCACGTAATCTAGATAGAAATCTAATTTTAAAATTGATAAAAATGACCGTTACTTTTTTCTTCTATAAGCACGTTCAATTTCCGTGTCAACGGCCACGATGAGCTGGCATTGGCTTCGTGTAGTTTGGGAAACGTTGCTAATTCACAGATATACACATGCAATAATGACATATTTGGCGAGTCTATAAAATAGATGGTGAATTTGAATAGTTCAAGGAGCGTTGTTAACTTAATGGCACGTAATCTGGATAGAAACCTAATTTGAAAATCGATAAACGGTCATTACTTTTTTCTTCTATATCACGTTCAATTTTTGTGTTGACAATCACGGTGAGTTGGCATTAACTTCGTGTACTTTAGGAAATGTTGCTAATGCACACATATGCACACACAATAATGACATATTTGATGAGTATGTAAAATAGATAGTGAATGATAAATTGGCATCACATTTAATAAATTCAGAATCAATTAGCCGACATATATATATAGATCATGCTATACGTACATAATCATTTACCAAAAGTTTGGGGGCTGCCACTTGACCTTTAGGTAAATGATTAGGTAAAATATTAGGTACATTTAGATTTATCCATATATATATATATATATATATATATAAGTGTATATACAAGTTATCCTTTGGATGATGGCAACCCATAACTTGAATATATGGACATGACGAAGCTGCAATGTCATTAATTGACATTTTCAATTCTAATCAATGCTTTGCTTAAATAATGTCTCTGTCTAAATGGACTGTAAAGGCAGTACAACTCATATATAGTCTAGTCCACATTTTGTGATCTAATTGGCAATCTGATGTCATTTCTCAATTAATCACTTGACCAATATCGTTATCCGAGTTTCAATACATTGTCGTGTATTTTGAGTTATTTGTAAGAGAGTATCACTCGACGTGAATTGTTAAATAAAAAATGCTTGCTGTGTATCACCAATTACATAATCTTTTACATATTATCCATTTGTCTTATTCGATATCCTACACTGAGAAGGGAAAGGATTATAATTGGATTCCAAATAAATCAAATTATTTAGGCCAAAATTAGATTGTATAAATAAATTTATTTATGAACATAACATTGTTTAGCTTGTGCCTATGTAACTCAATAATATGCTTGTGCCTAATTTATGTAACTCAATAATATGCTTGTGCCTATGTAGCCAGCTTCGAATTAACTTCTTCTATAACAAAACAATAATCTTTCAAGATAAGTATATATAATTTTGGGATGGTTGGATTAGGGTTACTTCCAGCAAGAGTTATACCAAAGAGTTAGTACTGGACTAGCAGAAAAACAAAGTTTATCATAAGTTTGGTTACAATTTTTATTTGATACAACATATTTTAATTGCAATTAAATTCATTATATTTACTCATTGTAACAATTAATTTCTTAATTTTTTCATTAAATTCTTATCTTCAATCGTCCATTAATTAGTACGTCTTGTCTTCGATGATTAATTATATCAAAATACATTTTTTTTAAACATTGAAATGAGGAAAAATATTTTTCGCATTGTTTATTTATTTTTTTAAAAATATGATTGAAAAATAAGTTATTTTACACAATTTCAGCGAACTTTTTTACATAAAACATTATCAAGTACAACATGTGTGTAACCAATGAAAAGTTTGGGAATAAGAATGACATGAAAGATTATTAAGGACATAGTGTTATGATAAGTAAAGATTAAGAAATTTAAACACAATTAAAATGTGGTGAAAGAAATAAAAATTGTGGTATGAATATAATTACCTATAATTTTATCTGGTCCGAGCATATTTTACTCTGTGACCTATTTAGCCATTGTTTGGTAGAAACTAAAAATAATTTTTTAGCAAATTTTGATAAAAGTTGATGTAATACGTGGTTAAAAAATTGTAAATCTTATGAAATGTTTAGTTATGATTAATTGTTAATTTTGACTTAATTTTTAATCAAATTTTTGGCAGTACCAAAAATGGGCTTAATCATTATGACATACAATTATATATATATAGACTTTTGTGTTTTATAAATTAGAGAGAAAAAAATAGGCAAGTCAATAGAATGTGTGTATTTTATTAAGAATCAATACCTATATTTATACATTACAATTATGACTATAGGGATATAATCGTCATTGAAAAATAGTGTTTAATTTACATCGCTCCTCATAAATGACTATTTGCACAATAATATGCATCTTTAAAAATCTTGCTTTGCAAAAACTCCATGATACAATAATATCAAGCAAAAGAAAAAAAAAAGTACAAATGATTTAGAGTAATAAAATACCGTCTCATTAAAATATTGTGAAGAAAATTATATGAGAAAAAATTTGGGAGAAGAAAAAAGAATAAAACTACTCTCCAAATTTCAATTAATGAAAATCCTTATGTTGAGCCATTTATGTCTTTTACGTCAGTGATTTCAATATCACAAATCTAATGAAGTATGTTTCATATTGTCTTGTTACAACCTTAGTAAATATTTTTTTTACAAGATATTTTTCAATATTTATTTGACTTTAGTCACTATGATAGTCCGCTGAAAAATATTTGATGTCGCTCTCTTAGGAAGTCACGTATGTGATTTATAACATACGAGAGTGAAACCATAAAGTTATTTGAGGGTAGATGGCCTTTATGTTAGGGACATTTGTTATACAAAGAATATAACTTATTAAAATCTTATTATGAAAAATCTATGGAGAAAAATTTAATGAATGAAAAAGAGTAAATTATTTCTTTTAATATACAATAAAAATTGTTTCATTAAAAACTTCGCAAAAAGAACTCAGTGGGACAAAACCTCAATAAAAAAGGTACTGTACTTATTACCCGTCTCATGATAATATTATTTGAATTATACAATTTAAACATGTTAAATCTTTCAAGGATAGTATTTAATAGGCATGCCAAATGGGTTAATATAACCACATTTACTATGTGCGCAACAAATTTTATGTATTGTCAAGATAACATGGTATATACTTGTGATGCCATCCACCACAGAATAATTTATTTATTTTTACAAGTCTTTTTGCAATTTTTTTTATATTGACTCATGCATGGCATGTTATGACTTTATTTTTCTCATTTACTTTTCGCATACATATACACTTTTAGGTTTTCAAACTACATGTCCAAAAATTACAACTTTCTATAGTATATTAAATTTTGCTAATATTGTATACTTTTATTTAGCCAATCATTTATTCAATCGATATGATTAGACAAATTTATTTGTATATCCTCACTAACAGAATATGAAGTGGTATAACATGTACAAAAGTGTCGTTGACAAAATTTTCTTTTTTATTCCATTTATTTTTTTTATAATGATATAACTTATTAAAATATCTTCACTTTTAACAAGTATTTGAACTTCTCAGTATGTTTTTGCCTCTTGAATGAGACCATCTTCTTTATTTGTTTCATTTTTTCAAGGATTATATTTTATAATCGAATGTTACAACGATTTAGGCTTGTCATTTACATAACGTAATAGTTTGTCTTTCTAAGACATTAATACGAGGTGGAGCATCTATAGCTGGTACATGTGATTTTATTAATCTCTTATAGGATAGTAAGTGCATCTTGCAATGAGGTATGAGCATATCAATAAAATAATACAATGCATTATGTATTATTTTCAACTATTAATTTATCTCCCTAATGTTGAGAAAATAGTTCAACCAAAATGACAGTCAGCAAACCGCATTATAAAATATCACACATTAGAGTTTAAGATATTTTTATAAGAATTGCAAGATACGATATATTTAGATGGTGATTGCATTGGCAACTCAAAACTCATGGCTTATCTTCTAGTTGGACATGAAATCAATCTTCCTCCATGAAGATTTGAAAAAAATGATATTTATCGATCAATTTCCTGTTATGTGAAACTTCAAAATGAGCATAAAGTGTATAGTTTAAAGAAGGCTCTATATTTAATTAAAACAATTTTCACAAGCATTGTATAATTGTACAGAAACTTATTTTTTAAAGGAAGGATTTCAAAAATGTCCTTATGAACATACACATTTTCATTGCTATCTTATATGTAGATGATTTAATTTATATTGGAAATAATAGAGCCATATTTGAACGTATTAAGAAATTTATTGTGGCTAAATTTGAAATGTCTTATCTTGGTATGATCCATTACTTGCTTGTATCGAAGTGGTGCAGTCCTCTATTGGAATTTTCGTTTCTCAAAAGAAGTATTTGCTAGAAATCATGGACATGATTCTGATGAAGGATTGTAAACATGTGAATACACCATGTGACAACACTCTTTACAAGCAAATAGTTGGGACCTTAATGTATTTGACTACAAAGAGGTAATGCATGATGCAAGTGTCATTAGTATATACATGGAGTGTTCAACTAATATTTATCTCTTGATTTCAAAAGGATTTTTTTTTTATTTTTTTTTTGTACTTACAAGGTACTAACGAGTTTGAGTCCTTCTACGATAAGGGTAAAAAGTCAAATTTCGTTGGCTTCACATATAATGATTATATAGGAGTACATTGAAATATGTTTTCATAATGGGGGGAAGGAGCTATTGCATGGTCATCAAAGAAGCGACCAATAACATAGGCTAATCTCCATGTGTGCGGGTGTGGAGATTACCCATGTTAATTAATGTGTTTTTTGGGGAAAATATGTTTTGTAATACTGATTTTTTGAAAAATGTGTGGTTAAAAAAAGTTTTGAATTTACGAGTAATATTATTTTGTTGGAGAATGTGTAGTTAAAAAAAAATGAATTATTGAATTAATGGAGCCCAAACTGGGGATATCAATCTCTTATAGACTAGAGTTTAACTCTCTTACCAAGTGTATTATTCTCTATATTCTCTTATTCTTCTCTCTATTAGTTTCATAACAAACAAGAAATTGACATTACAAAATCATATATATATATACTATCTTAAAAGAGGCAACTCATTGTTTACTATATATTTGTGAAGCTTTTTTTTTAATCTCATTTTATTCGTATCCATTCTCTACCATCCAAGCTTTAAGGGTAATATGGACTTCTTCTACCCATACCCACAATTGTTGACTTTGAATCTCTTCTTCTTGGGCAATCCACCGTTTATTGTTTATTTGTGACGCTTTTTTTTTTTTTCAAAGGCAATCTACTGTTGTTTACTTGATTAGTGTTAAAAATAAGTGTTTGTAAATATAGTTAATTTTATTTTTAAATTTATTGTACACTTTTAAAATATACAAGATAAGAATGATTTTGTTTTGTTATGGATTTATCTTAGATTATTTGTTAACACTGTAAAAAGATTTAAATTAAATAAAAAAACACTTCGCATTAAGGGGAGTGTGAAGAAAAGAAAACACACTCCATATAGCACGGAGTGTAGGAAAAAAGCATGAGCCATGCTTCCTTCACAGGGGTTGTAGGGGGGTGCCTGGGTTTGACCCGGGCACAAAACCCCTGTGATGGGGGATTTATCCAAAAAGCACTTTGCATCGTGCGGACAACCCGGAGTCCCTTGAACTTTTGTTGTGTATGTGAAAAAAAAAATCCACTCCGTACAATGTGGAGTGTGGCAAAAAAAAAAAAACTCCCCACAGCGCGGAGTGTAAAAAAAAAATAACACTCTGCAGTCCGCACCGTGCGGACAGCGCGGAGTCCCTTGAACTTTTGTTGTGTATTATTGTTTGAAAATCTTTGCCTCTATTGTTAATATTTCGTTTTTTCTCTTTCCTTTGTCCTCTAATTTTATTCTGCAGATTTCCGTCATACCTGAGGTAGAAGCAAGTGCTGGGATAAAGAAGGAGGATTTGTCATGGGGCTAATACTTGGACTTGGATAAATTTTTGTTTTGAGTTCTCCATTTTCCTTCTCTGTAATTCTACTTTTTGAGTTTAATCGACATTTTTCTTTTCCTAAATTTGGGGGATTTTGAATACACGTGATTTCTGGGCATCCCATAAATAGCTAAAATAGTTCTTTAGTTTTGAGAATTTCATGTTCTGATTTTTAAAGTAACTCTTCTACCTTTGTTTAGATGTTTTTTTTTTTTTTTTTTTCTGTGTTTCTTGAACTAATTCTTTCTAAATTTAGTTACTCCCTCCGTCCCAACTATAGGTTGGATTTCCTTTTTCTCTTGTCCAAATATATATAAGCTGATAGAATATTTTGTTATGTTACTTTACCAATGTATTCTCATTAAATTTTCCTAAGTGTGCCAACTTCTTGAAATCATTCAAATACACACATTTCCCACTTGTTGAAAATATGGAACAACTCTCACTTCTTTTTCTTCAAATTCTTTATTAGTTTCAACAATAATTTAGTTTTACATATTGAAAATTAAATAGGGATAAATTAGGTAAGATCTTGACAAGAATTATTTTAAAGAAGCTTTCTTAATCCGTATGAAAAATTAAACAAGTCTATATAACTGGGACGGAGGGAGTAGTTGTTTGATTGATCTTGACAATCAAAATCTTTGGAGTATTAATTTTAATTAGATTTTGGAGTATTAATTTTAATTAGGTTTTATGTTAAAATATTTATAAATTCAAATATTCTATCGACTCTTGTTTGTATTTCTTATTTTATATGTGGTAAGTTTTTGATGTAGTTTCTGGGTTTTATATTCTATGGTTACAGATGTTTATGTAATTTCTAATTTTTTATAATATGAAGGACTGCAATAAGCCACTGCCATTTTTTTTATTTTCAGTTTCCTATCACTTGCTCGTTTGATATATGTGATAGTAAAGTAGTGAAATTTATTTCTTACATTAGAATCTGAACGGTATATAACTCTAGGTAAAAGATAGGTATTCTGCTTCTTGACTTAAATCTATTTCCAGCAAGAAAGTACTGTGGTCCAGGAGTCAAACATAAAATTATAGTATGTTTTGTCTATCAATTTGTGAAATTTGTTGACTGCAAGGCAACACGTGATCAAGCCAGGACCATTTCTTATTAAAGCCCTCACTAAAATAAAAAATATGATCGTTATCCATCACATCAATATTTAAATTCAAATTTTCTATCTCTTGTGTGGCCCAATAACAGCTATATTTTTTATTCTCATTTTCAAAAAAGTTAGCTCAAAAAGGCCCTAAATGTTTTCTCCGAATCTTGGTTAGTTACAGAGCTAATCAAATAGATAATTGTCCAAGCTGGAATGCAAAAGGAAAACAGTAGACCAAGCACTCCAAAAGCTCTTATTAGTGAGTTACAAACAGGGGCGGACGCAGACTTAAAAAACTAGGGGGGCACAATCTAATATTCACAAAGTGACGAAAAAATGCCC
>CAIGRQ010182169.1:0-10156 GCA_903798375.1 Fraxinus sp. D2006-0159
AGATTTCATTTGTAAAATTTATTTGAATTGTTGGTCATGCTGAAGTCCTTTAAAGATCAACATTGTATAAGGATATGTGCTCCTTGTTGTAAGTCACCGTGTGGGTCATATTGAGGTCCCGTAAAGCTCAATAGTGTGGGTTGTGTTGAGGTCCCGTAAAGCTCAACATTGTAAAACGATTGGTGATCCTTGGTTGTAAGTCACCGGAAGCATTGTAAAGGGTTGGATTGCACCATAAGTCAATCAACATAGTGATAAAGGCCTTGCTCGTGCCAGAGAGCTTGGTAACGAGGGACGTAGATCATTGTATTGGATCAAGCCTCCATAACTATATCGTTTGCATTCTCTATCCCTTTTTACTTAATGCTTTTACTTTGTGTAAATTACATTATTTCACTTATTTGCTTACTTGTGTTGAGTTGTCTTCGTTTATTTGCACTTATTATTTAATTGATCTACTTTCTTAAACTAGCTTACAATTATTAATTTATCGACGTGTTTTTTAACTTACGTGATTTTAATGAATTATTCGAAAAAAGATTTAAAAACAAATTCACCCCTCTATTGGTTAGCCAATCTTGGGCTTTCAATGGCGTAGTCAACGAATTCAAGAACTGCTATTTTCACCTTCTTTTCCTCCAAATAATTATGCTACTCAAATATCAACTCTACCTTCTTCTCCCACTCTAGATAAGCCTTCGGATCACTCATTCCTTTAAACGATGGAATTGACATCTTAATATTGTCCATATTCTCATCTACTTCATCTCGAAAATTATTTCTACCCCCTATTTTCATTCTTCCTCCTCTATTTCTCATCTTACCCATATCACCCACCATCGATGTACCCTCATCCATGTCACTACCATACTCATAATCATCATGTACATCTATCCTAGGCTCCCATCTACCCGGTCTTCTTGCATTCGATTGTCCCCTATGAAGATTTGCCACTAATGTATCTAACCTATCAAACCTTTCACTCGCATCCCCAAGTACCCTTTCAAACCGCTTATTACATCCTATGTCATGTTGATTTTATTCGGCTGCCTGATTGAATTAGAACCCTCTCTTCTTTGTAGAATTAAGATATCTTAAGGAACCTCACAAATGATCGCTCATGTATCACTCAATTAATGGCTTTTTCCCTCTATTAACCTCACCATTATACCTTTTACAAGTTAATGCATTCGTCTAAGTACTTCCAAGAACAATGTGAACTCAACAAAATGTGTTCTCGTGGATCCAACCAAGTTTGATCACGAATTGTGATGGGAGAAAAGAAAAAAAAAAGATGAAGAATGACTCAAGAAAACATCTTAATTCTATAGAATTCCTGCCTCACAAATGATCGCTCATGTATCACTCAAGTAATGGCTTTTTCCCTCTATTAACCTCACCATTATACCTTTTACAAGTTAATGCATTCGTCTAAGTACTTCCAAGAACAATGTGAACTCAACAAAATGTGTTCTCGTGGATCCAACCAAGTATGATCACGAATTGTGATGGGAGAAAAGAAAAAAAAAAGATGAAGAATGACTCAAGAAAAAGAAGGAATTGAGGATTTGTATAGATGAAATCAATGGAAAATTCAAGAAAGTAAAATGGAATGAAATTGAACAATTCCCATTTTTTACTCAAAAACTGAAAATTGAAAGCTAATGGAAATTCCAGGAAAAAATAATAATATTTGTTTTTGAATTTTTGAATTTTTTTTTTAACTCGAAAATTCAACTACAAATCCAGCGAAACAAACAAAAATTAATTTGGACTCTTAAATAGATCAAAAAATAAGTTTGACACTTTTTTGTACCATTTTGGATCAAACTCAAAAACTAAGAAATGACTCGAAGAACGCAAAGAACAATAGAAAAAGAAGAAACAAGACTCAAAACAATAAAAAGATATAACCTTGATTATTTTGGAGCCATGCTCTGATACCAACTGATGAGAACCACGTAGCAGCGATCACAACGCAACCTCGCAAAAGATTGACGATTCCAAGAAAGCCTAAAGAATAATCTGGTTTAGAGTTTGAACGACCTCTTGATTACACAAGGTGTGATCCACACTCGATGTTGAACGCCATAAGATTAACTTGATAAGTTCGCAAAGTTCTAAGAAGAACAAGNGTTTGAACTACGAATAATGAACCAAGCAACTAAACAAAATGAAATTTGAATGACCTCTTGATTACACGACGCGTGATCCACACACAATGTTGAATGCCACAAGATTAACTTGATATGTTCGCAAAGTTCTAAGAAGAACAAGGTTTGAAAGCAAAATAGCCTCTCGATTAATTCTCAATAATGTTGTGTTCCTTACAATGAAAATAATGAAACCTATTTATACTAAGGACTAATTAAGTTAGTTAAAGTAGAATTAGACTCTTAAGATTACAAATATATCAAATAAAATTGAATTCTAATCAAATAAGGTAATTTCGAAAAAAAGAAAATTTTGGCTCCTAAAATAGTCATACGGTCGCATGGTGTTTTTCTATGCGGTCGCATGAAACAAATCGAAATTAAGGTTTTGCATCGGTTGACCTCCATGCAGCCGCATGGTATTTTAAGCCTTGTGGTCGCATGGCTTTAATTTCAATTCCCCTTTTTCCTTCTGCAGAATTTTGTGTCATTTTCGGAATGTACTCATGGACGAAAATTCGACACTCGAGCTGAAATTTATGCTCATTTCATCCACACTGCTCGTTCGCTACTTGAACCGAGTTGATCCATTTGGTTCCTTCTTTCGAGCCCAACATGAAACTTGTTCCTTAACTTGTTAACTTTGACACTTCGTCCACCATAGCTTGAGCAAGCAATCTCATCTCCTATTTCACCCGCTTTGCCCTCGATTGTGTTATCGAGCCTCCTTTGATAATCAACGGGTTCCATCCTGGGCTCGACTCCTGGATTATATCACCATTATTTCTTAGGCAAGAACGAGCATCACTTGCTGCTTTTGACATACTATGGTATCCATGAGACTCTTATGCATTAGTTTGTGACAGACCATAATTATGTTAGTTTGTGAAAGAAGAATACAAATAAGTTGCTCTTCCAGTGCTCTATGTTTTCTTAGGTTTTTAATGGCAAAAAAATCTATCTTCTGTTTTTGTGAGAAACATTTACAGTTTTGCTACATAAATAGGCTCAAAGACAGGGATTTAAACATATGTACACTTCTCACGTTTTCATTGACAATTAAAAAAAGAAGAAGAAGACGGAAACTGCCAACCAGGGACTGGCATTTCAGCCCCTGGAAATACAGCCTGTTACTGAGGTTGTTCAAACATCATTATTCAAAAATTTATTCCTTCAAGAGTGTTCTGCTTAGAGTTTCAGCAGTTGGATCCATAATTCATCTAGTTTAATAATATTTCTTATCTTAGCAAATTATATGGACCTACTGACAAATATTTGAAGTCCTTTTATAGAAGGATCTTGGCAGAATTGTGCATATAAAAAGGAGCACAATTTTGCAAGGAAATATTCCATTGTTTACAGGTGTGAGCTTAGCCTACCTGTGCGAGCACTGTGGGGCCCATTTTGTAACCCATTTACTATCTTAAAATAAGTAAATTGTTCCCCTTCAATGTGAGCTCTTGGGAAGGAGCAGCCTATTACCCTTTGCCTCAGAATAAATTTTATCCATTGAATAGTTGTCATTGCACTCGGCAACATAGGTTTCAATTCAAAAATTGTTATGGATATGATACAAGAAATTTATTCTTGCTCTTTCTTTATCTAATAGATGATTCCCAAAAATAAACAAAAATGAAATAAAAACAAAAGTTAAGCATGGAAGCCATAATTGTAAACCATGGTTGATGGAAGCTCGAGGATTGCCATTCCATTTCTTTATTTGTTTGTATATGTCAACAATTATCTAAACCATTCCCAATACCAGCAGCATGTGTATTAAGCAGATACATTGATAATAGTGTCGATGCATGAACATGTGCACATGATAATTCTGTATGGGATGCATACTCAGACATAATCTAATTTGGAGATCTTTATCACATTATTAGATTGTCCTCCTAATCTGTGATGTTCCTTCTAATATCTTTCCACTTGGTTGTAGCAAGCCCTGTTGACCCCGAAAGATGAGCCAACAGATGTCGGGCCTACTCGCAAGTCAAGCAAATTTCGGTGCATTTCTACCAGAAACGGTGAGAAATGAGGCAGACTTGAAATCGGAAGGTGCTTTATGGAGAAAGATAAAGATATTCTAGCTCCGACGAGTGAAACAACGATGATTACCCTAACAATGATCACCAATCAAGAACCAAAGCCACTAACCAAAGATCTCACTAGAATATGTGAAAGGATAGAAAATGATATAAATGGAAAGTGTAAGACTCTGGTTTTAAGATGTTTTTCTACCAAAATTGTATGATGGAAGATCAAAATGCTCATAAAAATATTTGTAAATATTTCTTGCTCATTCAACATTCATGAGTTCAAGATGTGAGAATAAGAATCCAACATTTCCAACCACTTCTAAGATACAAAGAGCACATATTTATACTGTCTTGACCGACGTGGTGTCCGGTCGATCAAAATCACGTGGCCTCATCTCTTTAGTTGAGGTTTCACATCATTGTCTATTCATACAATTAATACATTGATAAGGGGTCAGCCGCCATATACAATAGGCTGACACGCTGACATTCTCTATTCTATAAATAGTCCACCAAGTCTAAGCATAAACATTTATGTTATAGTTAAAATTTCAAATGAACCTGACTTGTGCAGACCTCCTACTAGTGTTCTCCAAAGTTGTATACTTAGAGGTACTTCATTTTCTCCGAAGTGTATTTATACATCCGAAGCTCTGTCTGAACTCATAAAGGTGAGGTGGGTCTGGCCCTTACTAGGCCTCAGAATTGATAATTACGAGGAGCTTGATTTTATTATAGTTGAGGAACACGAGGCGTCCTTAATTATTGAGCCTAAATAATTAGCTGTCGTAGAGTGTTTTCCAGAAAAGACAGTTGAGGCGGTTCAACTTCCTATACATACAACTGTCATCGCTTTTAATGCGTAATAATGGATGTCACCCACATGATTCCCAAACTTCACGCACATGAGGGTGCGTAAAGTAGTTGCTATGATTTTGACCGTAGAAGATGAAGCGGGTGATGAGTGGCTCAGATTTAATCTTTAAATGAACGATCAGATGACCCGGATCAATATCCAACGGTTAGGATTAATAGGCCCTACCTATAAAAGGCAAACACTTGTGCCCAAAAACACTTTGCTTTTCATGAATTCAGCATTAACATTCTTCAAAACCTCAAGTTTTCTCCAAGTTTTCTCAAGACTATTCTAGGTTCTCTCCTTTATTCTCAAGTTCTTTTTCCTTTTTTCCTGCTTTTTTTAGTACCTTTGCAACTTTTCTGGTGTTTCATCATTACTGCCCTTTAACTATACTCGTAAGTAATTTTTTTTTTTGGATTTTAACTTAAAAAAAAACTTCCATCCATGGCATATTTTGCTTCTACTGGAGGGACTAGATCTAAGCGAGTTAGCTGGAAAGATGGGAGTACAAATTACCAACACCGTCGACCTAGTTAGAGCAATTTAGGCAGGTCAAAGTGGGCCTTCCAGGAAGGGTAGTAAAAGTGATAATTTAGAGTGGGGCAGCCAAGACTCCATTTTCTGTAGATCTAACCCGCTTGGCTAATCTTAGTGAAAAATATACGACCTCTTATGACATGGAGCTCAACTCTTCTTCTACTAATGAGCGAGTCTGCTATCCGAGGCAGGGTTACATCATCATTAGTGAGTTTCTGCTAAAGGTTGGGCTTCGCTTGCCTTTGCATCCATTTTTCTGGGATGTCCATAGGTTGTACGGGCTAGCTCCCACCTAGCTCGTCCCTAATGCCTGAGCCCAATTGGTGGAGGTGTACTTCCTATGGAATGAGACTTTCATGGGTGTAGCATGCCCCTACACGTCTTCCAAACAATTTTTCAACCCTGAGTTTTGGATAAGAGGGATTTGAGGGGATGGTATTCCTCGTGCTCGTGGGGGTCACATTCTCCCTTCATCCTGGACCTACCCTCCTCCATCAAAGAATGGAAGGAGATGTGGTTTTGGGTCAGGGAGAAGTGGCAAAAATGCAACGGTGACACCATCCCCCATGTCGAAGTCCCAACCTCCTACTCTGAAGCCAGTGAGTATCTTTTTGCCTTTTATTTTCTTTGGCTAAATGGATCTGATATTTAACATTTTCTTATTGACTTGAAAGGTCAATCGAGCACTTCGAATTAACTGAAAGTGACTGGAAAACTCTCACCAACATCTACCGGTGACCCTCTTCATCTCGAGACTTCAAAAGTTTGATAATTTCGAAGAGGTTCTTTGAAGAATTATGTCTGATGGACAAGAGGGGTATAACATCATTCTTTCTACACTAAGCTTCCAATTTTACCTAATAGTTTTTTCCGTTTGTTTATGCCTGACCCTGTTGTTTTCCTTTGTAGAAAATTTTGAGAAGAGGAGGCACCCTACTCCTGATATGGCCACTATACTGGTTGCCACCTCTACCTTCGGTGAAAAGGGGTTGAAACCCTCATCTGTGGTGGCCAAGCAGGTGAAGAACAAGTTTGAGAAGGTCTGTCGAGAGGCAGGCAGCTAAGAGGAAGGGTGACCTCCCCAAGTGGGTAAGGGGAAGAAAGTGGTTGTGGAAAAGCCCAAGAGGAAATAGAGGTTCTCCACCACAAGGGTGGGTGGTTCCATTGACGTTCATCCTCCTCGCTCCAGCATCCTATCTAGGGAAAAATTACCGACAACATCAATAGCTGTGGCCTCTAAGGAACAGAAGAGGCCAGCTGTCGCGGAGCCCCAGAAGGAAGATTCTACTAAGAATGTTAGGCCTGCAAGAGACTCCATAACTTTCAAGGCTCCTCAGATAAAAAGGCTCACCGTCAAGATTAGGGAAAGCGGCTACTGAAAGTCTTTTCCTACTTTCTCTAGAAGTTCAAATTGCAATAGCTACTTTTCACAAGTATTAGACTGAGAGATGGCAAGATTTCGTGGAAACCAGCGACCCTGTTGATGTATTTTCAACGATGGTGAGCCAAGTGGGGAGGGCCTTTGGTGTGTCCATAGAGGTTGAAGCCCTCTTTATAACCTTTAACGTAAAAATAAAGAGTTTTTGAATAAAGCCTCTCAGGCTGAAGTGGCTGCCAGCAAGGCCAAAACTAAGGTGGAGGCTCTGAAGAAGAGGCAAGCAAAGGAGCCTATAAACCTCGCTTCTGCCTTAGAAGAAATTAAGAAGTTGAAGAATGAAGTCCACCTATCTCAGAGTGAGGTGGCCTCATTTGTGAACGAGTGGAGACATCTGATGCTCATCAGCGGCTAGTAGCAAAGGCTTTGGAGATGGCCAATAAGGAGAACTTGTTTTGAAGGGACGAGTAGGAGAGTTGAACTCCAAAGTAGCTGGCTTAACTAAAGATGTGGAAACTACAAGGCGAGAGGCTCAATCTACTTGTAGTAATGCTGAGAAACATTTCCTCACCAACTTCCATTTGACGAAAGCATACTAAAGTTTTGCTAAGTACTGGCGAAGGTATGCCTACGTTGATATGACAGAGTGGCTGGAGGTCAACATTCAAGGCATCAACACTTCGGAGTTGATAACAGAATTTCTTGGAGATGAGCCTAAACCTAGAACTCTGGTAGAGGAAAGTTAAGTGCTTGAACTTAAAGATGATGCGACTCAAGATGCAGCTGAAGGAGTGACTCCCAACGCCATTGTTCCATTTGTGGTTCCCCTTCCCCCATCTACTTAGAAATTAGGTCTTCTTTTGTTTTCTTCTTTTTTTATATATTTTTCTCTATGTAAATGGCTTCAGCCCACCAAGTGTAAAAATGATATTTAATGAATGATGTTCTTTTCTCAATACTTGTGTTTTCTCTTCTGCATTTACTACTTCTACTTATTCCATACTAACATGTTCATTAACATGATTTGAACCTCTTGTAATTCAGCAATAATTTTTAAACTTAAAGTAACAAGTAACATCGGACTAAAAATAACATCAGATTCATGATAACATCGAACCTGTACATATTGAACTCTAATGGTAGAATCAATCTCGCAATTTTACACAAGTGTTAGAGGTCATGTACCTTAATAAACTTCAGAATTTAAGTACATCGAACTTCAATAGCTAAAATCAAACTTAAAACATTGCATAAGTGTTAGAAGGTCGTGTACCTTAATAAGCTTTAGAACTTAAGCACATCAAAATTCAATAGCTGAAATCAAACTTATAACTTTGCATAAATGTAGAAGGTCATGTACCTTAATAAGCTTCAGAACTTAAGCACATCAAACTTCAATAGCTAAAATCAAACTTATAATTTTGCATAAGTTTTAGAAAGTCGTGTACCTTAATAAACTTCAGAACTATAGTGCTTCGATGTTTATGGACTGAAGCTCATTAGCGCTTCAGACTTTTGTTTAAAACTTTGTTTATAATTTGCACAAGTATAGACAGTTCGCTTGCCTTTCTTTTCCTAAGCATGGGGTTGAGTAGTTTGCTCGTACTGAGGCTTCCTTAGAAACTTTTGTGATAAAGGCATGTGCTACACTTTTTGAGCACAGATGTGGTCCTTCTTAGGACCCAGTTCCTCGTCGGAGTGTCCATGCGTCTCTCCATAGAGACGGTTCGTCTATGAAGAGGCTTCCCCTTTGAGCTTTCACAATAGGAAGTGCTTTTTTATTTTTAATGAACCTATGCAAATTTAATTTAATTTTTAAGTTGCGAACTCTATTTCCTGAGGATGGGGTTGAGTGGATCGCACATGCTGAGGCTTATTTAACAACTGTTCTTAAAGGCATGTGCAACACTTCGTGAATTGGAAGTGGTCACCTTAGGATTTAGCTCTTCGTCGAGGTGTTCACGCTTCTCTGCATAAGGACAGTTCATATATCCAGAGGATTCTCCCAGGGTTTTTGCCTCTTGGGAGGTATTTTTAATTTATGAACACTTTTGATAAAAGTTACTTTTATTGAATTATAAATTGTATGTACAAAATATTTACATCATCACTGATAATATTTGCGCACATGTTATACATTCCAGGGCTAAGGCTTTGTCGATCCATCCATATTTTCAATTTTGTAGGTTTCTGGATGAACATCTTCCCCTCCCAATTGGGACCAAACATTCCTGATCCATGTTCTTTAGAAGACAAAAATACCCTTCAAAGAACCATCTCATTCAAACGAAATGGTCTTTTTTTTTCTTTTTTTTTTTTACTTTTGTAATGTTATATCTTTTCATTTTTCGTTGATAAATGGCCAATTTTGCCTGAGAGTCATCCCTCATTTCTTCAAGGAGCTTGAACTCAAATCTTCATATATTGTCATTAAATATTTAATTGAAATGAATTAGACGAAAAGATGTAGATCTACTTCCGCTACGCTCATAGCCTCTGCCTCATAGGCCATAGAGAAAGGAGTCTCTCCAATGGCACTTCTGCTTGTAGTTCTGATGGCCCAAAGGACTTAAGGAAGCTCATCGACCGATGACCCTTTAGAGGCACCTAACGTCGTTTTCAATGTGTATTTAATTGTTTTGTTAATAGCCTCTACCTGTCTATTTGCTTGGGAATGATTGGGGAGGAAAATATTTCTTACTGCCCAGCTCCTCACATAAATTTCTGACATTGTTTTCAAAATGTCGATCATTTTTTGAGACAATTGAATGGGAGATTTCAAATCTACAAATGATATTCTTCCACAGGAAATTGGAAGTGTTGGCTTCAGCAATTTTGGTGAGTAGCTCGGTCTCTACCCATTTGGTGAAATAATCAATGGCGCTAATTGTAAAGCTCAAATTTCCCCTCCCTTTGGGAAGAGGTCCTATGAGATCGATTCCCCATTTAGCAAATGACCAAGGGCTTAATACAACATTTACATCTTGAGAAGGTTGCCTCTGAATAATTGCAAAGCATTGGCATTTATCACTTTTTTGACAAACTGTTGCGCATCCTTTTTCAAGGTGGGGGCAATAATATCCTTGCCTCAATACTACTCATACCAACAAGGTGCATCTTCTTTTTTCGGAAGCCCATTGTTAGAAACTCCACAATTAAGCGTGCTGGCTTGGAACAATTTCATGATGGG
>CAIGRQ010182191.1:0-10891 GCA_903798375.1 Fraxinus sp. D2006-0159
GAATTAGTCCTTACTCATAGTAGAGTGTAGGGCAGGTCTGGGTATAGCGAGACTTGGAGTGCAAGTCTGCACGATGGAGATTAGCATGCTCTAAGAACGTCCAATTGTTTCACTGTATATGCTTTGGAGTTAAAGTTCTTAGAGAAGGAGAGTTAGCCATTCAGATGAAGGTCATAATTAATATAGAGTTCTTTACTGTTTCTTAGAATATCATGATGTTTCATTTTTCATTTCACTGGCAACATAGTTATAAGGAAAACTTTTTGTTGGTTTTAAGAGATTTTTTTATTTTTTCTGGCTTGTAGTGTAGCTCCTTTGCATTACCTGTTGTCAAACTAATAGGTGATGTATTTTTAACAGAGATCGAGTAGTTTGAATGGACACAATGAAATTGGCTGCCCGGAAGAGTCGCAACTCATTAGGATCTTCAATTCAATTGATGTCTTCTCTCCAACACCTTAAAACCACATCCTGTAAATCGAGTCCTCCAACTGAAACCCCGACTACTGTCGCAGGAGTGCCAAGGAAAAGCAAGTTTATTTCTCATGAGTTGGCAATCAACTTAATAAGACGAGAAAATAATCCAGAACGTGCCCTAGAAACTTTTAACAAGGTGTCGCACCAGAGGGGTTTTAATCATAATAACTCCACCTACGCTATCATTCTCCACAAGCTTGCTCAATGCAAGAAATATGAGTCCCTTGACACAGTTCTTCATCAGATGACCTACGAAACTTGCAAATTCCAAGAAGGCATATTTCTTAATCTTATGAAGCATTTCTCGAAATCATCTCTACATGAAAGGGTGCTTGAAATGTTCTACGCAATTCAGCCTATTGTACGTGAGAAGCCATCTCTCAAAGCAGTCAGCACGTGTCTTAATCTTCTGGTTGATGCAAATCAAATTGATTTGGCCAGGACTTTGCTATTGACGGCCTGGAAAGACTTTCATTTGGAACCCAATACATGCGTCTTTAACATTTTGGTTAAACACCACTGCAAAAAGGGAGATCTAGCGTCTGCATTTGAAGTGTTAAAAGAGATGGAAAAGTCAAAGGTATCTTTTCCTAACTTGATCACCTATTCAACTCTGATGGATGGTCTTTGTGCAAACGGCAGACTAAAAGAAGCAATCGATCTGTTTGAGGAAATGCTCACAAAACATCAAATAGTGCCTGATGCCTTAACTTACAGTATTTTAATCAATGGGTTTTCTCGTGGAGGAAAAATCGACAGAGCTAGGAAGATAATGGAGTTCATGAAGAAAAATGGATGCAGCCCTAACGTAATCAATTACTCAGCGTTAATGAATGGATTCTGTAAGGAGGGAAGACTGGAGGAAGCCAAGGAAACTTTCGATGGGATGAAAAGTGCTGGTTTGAAACCCGATACTGTTATTTTTACCACTTTAATAAACTTCTTGTGTAGGGCTGCTAGAACTGATGAAGCCATTGTTCTGCTCAAGGAGATGAAAGAAAACGAGTGCCAGGCAGATGAGGTAACGTTTAATGTAATACTCGGGGGATTGTGCAGAGAATGTAGATTTGATGAGGCACTCAACATGCTTGAGAGGTTACCATGTGATGGTGTTTATCTTAACAAGGCTAGTTACAGAATTGTGTTAAATTTCTTGTGTAAAGAAGGTGAACTGGAGAAGGCAAATAATTTGTTGCGTCTGATGTTGGATAGAGGTTTTCTGCCCCATTTTGCCACATCAAATGAGTTACTGGTTCGTCTTTGTGAGGCCGGAAAGGCAAATGCAGCTGCTGTTACGTTGTTCCTGTTGATAGATGTGGGGTTTAAACCAGAGCCAAATACATGGAGTCTACTAATTGACGTAGTTTGCAGGGAGAGGAAGCTATTGCCTGCGTTTAAACTTCTTGATGAGCTAATCATGAAGGACTTCTAATGTAATAAACTGAGTCTTTCTTCATGTATGTATGTCTACAAACATGTATTACTAACATATCTATGATAATTCATATATTTGAAATTAGTTTTTATTTATTTACCTTTTTCCTTGTAGTATCTGTAGCCAACCCCTGCACCCCCCAAAGGATCATTAGCTGCATTTTATTTTTTCTTTTCTATTGAACTTTTCAAGCTGATTATGAAACTTGCCAAATCTACTAATGTCGGTTTTACAAGACAAAAGAGTGTTCCTTTTTACCGGTCAGGATCAACTTGTCATGCAGAATGCTGCCGGATTCCATTTAGTGTGCACGGATTAAAAGTTGACGATTTGTGTGTGAAATATAATTGAAGGGAGACATAAATGGCATATTTTGTAAAGTTTGACTCCGCGTGGTAGGTAGGAAAAAGCAGGTGTGTTAAAACTGGATTGAACTTGCAGTTTTGACTGGAAAAATAGAATCTCTAACTTTGAAAACTAGTTAGGTAAAAATACCGAAAAAGAGAAAACCATGAGAACAAGTTAAGAAATGGCCAATTCTTCTTTATTTTTTATTTTTTATTTTCTTTTCGTATTTTTTATTTGAGGGGGTGAAGAAATGGTATGGCGAGTTGGTCAGAAGTCAAGTATGTCCCTGATAGGGCATTGTTTAGGGTGATTCTTTCATGTTCTTTAGACAAGGGTGATTATGATTGGGGTTTGAGCTTTGCAAATAGGTTTTCTAGAGGAAGCGTCTAACTGATGCATGATTGTTGCAGAATGTGGTGAATGGGTTGATGATGGATTCAAGGATTGAAGAGGCTAAGATGGTTGTTCAGATTGGGAAGGTCAAATGATTACTGCCACTATAATCTTGAGCTGCCATCACAAGTGGTTTAGTTAATCTGACTCCTTCGTTTGATCCTTTATTATGTCTTTGCTTGACTGAATGCTGAATTTTGAGGCAGTCGAATGAATTTGAGCTAGGCAGTCTAGGAAGCTTGGATGTGTAAATTTATTGTGTACCTAAATATGATACATGTTCAAGCTTGAATATGGATGGACAAGATCTAATACGTACTGAATAATTTTTAATTATTTTATATTTTTTAAAATTTCTATATGTATTGGACACATGAAGAAGAAAATTTGTATTGGTTTTAGACTCTTTTGAAACTCATTATCATTGGCAGTAGATGGTAAAACTTTTTATTAAATGGATAACTATTGTTATTATAAGTAATTTATTAGAAATGGACAATATTTATTGGCAATATATGACAATTTTTTTTTACTTATATTTATTATTGGTATTTACTCTTTTGTGCACTTCATGAGAATGAATAAATGATTTCACAAAGAGACGAAGAGTTGATTTTTATTTATAGTGATATGTGTCTATCAAGAAAATTAAATCTTTACTAAAAAGGTGAATCCAAAATGTGGGACATTGTCGAATTCTCATTCGATACTTTTGAAGGTGTTGAACTGCTTGAGGTTGCCAATCTATTCAAATTTAGCACATCTGTATTTATCTATTCGAATTATGTAATCTGAATCCGTGGTTCCTAGGCTATAGTAGCGTGCTTTGCTAGAAATCCATTACAATGAATAATTCCATCAATAGGTAATACATCCAATGCTAAGAACTAAATCTACTCAATACATTACAATGTATTTTTCTCTACTTTTTGGACTACTGGAAAAACAACCATCCATTTTTCAAGTGTCATCAAACAGCGTAGACTTCATGTACTCATCAAGAAGAGGAGCCATTGATTCTCATCATAACTGTACACGAGAGGAACCATCCTTGCAAGGTTAAGAGAAGCCTTTGCAAAAGACGATGCAGAAAATTGATTTAGAGGAAATACTCCTTATTAAGGCGTTTCCATTCACTTGATATCATATCAAGGGTGATCAGAAGTTCTTGCAAGATTTCTCCATTTCTAATGAGAGGTAGCAGCTCTCCATGCAACATTAAGAGTCCGTTTGATTGCAAGAATGAAATTTGAGTAGAAAGAAAATGAATTGCCTAGAACTTGTTTTATTGAAAATTGTCAATTAATTGTGTTTGATTGGTATAATTTTCCATCTGAAAAATATTAAAATTTTAGATTTCTTGGAATTCTTTTTGCCTTGTTTTCCATATAAATTGTCCATTAAAAGGGTAGAATTTATTACAATTAGGATAAAATTTATTTTCATTGCCAAAAAATAAAAATAAAAAAATTGCCTAGAGAAGCTTTTCTTCAAAAATCTAGAAAATGTGAGCACGTGGGTGAAAGATGGAAAACCAATTCCATGGAAAACTTGTGCAATCAAACATGCAAAAATGTGAAAAATGGAATTTAATTTCCTTCTTTCATGGAATTGAAGTACAATCAAACAGGGCCCAAAGGGATTTCTCTTTCGAATTCCATCAGTTTTGGTAATTGTTGTATTTGAACAAGGTTCGCGGGGAAGAAGTGATAGACCACTACAGACTGCCATGGACCTTAATTTCTGTCACTACAAACAGATTGTCATGAAGATAATGAATAAATCCTCGTGTACAGAAATAAGGTTTACGGGGATTTTACACTCTCTCACAGTGATGGGCCACACTATAATTAAAAATTTTAAAAAAATTAACTACACACCCACTTCATTTAAACCAAACCACCCCCTCCCTCTCTGTACATGTAGCACTGCTCTGAAGATAATAGAGGTGTAGAGTCCACGCATTTAATGAACAACTGTATATTATCGTGTACAGTGCTGTCCAATATTGCTTATAAAACGCTTTTATCATTTTTTGAAGTTTATGAATTTTAAGATACATTTTGTGACAAATCTATCTTTTTTAATAAGATACATTTAGAGCAGCCACAACCGCGGCTGGTAAGAAGCAACAGACTGCTACAGACTGTCATCGGTGTCACTTGTCTAGTTGAGCAGTTGTTTTAGAGTATTAATACAAGTGATCTCGACTATTTCTTATTTGGAAGCCTTGACTATTTCTCATAAGTCTTTTGGGAAAATCACATTGCTTGTGGGCAATGTCATTGCATTACTAACCATCTTCTTTGTATTAAATCATTTCTTGAAATTGCAATGTTGTCAAGAAAGTTAGCTAGATAGACGAGCAAATAAATATTTTTTATTTAGTAATTTTGGCACATTAAAAAAATTGAATTAGTTACTGCAATGGAAAGAGAGAGCATCAATGGAAACTAAATCACAATGGCAAATGCGATCAACGGAAAATAAATTAATTCACAAATTCATAAATCCCAAATTAGGCAAGATGAACTTGAATTGGAAATTTGTAAATAGATAAATTTCCTGAAATACAACAGTTATGTGATTATTGTCAACGGGAAAAAATATGTTATTTTCTTCCTCCGTTGCAGTTTGTTGGTGGCTCGAAAGTACCAATGAGATTCCTTATCAATGATTACTACGAACGAGAGAAAACAACCCACAATCCGGGATTCAGGTGTAAATGTGAAAATTTCTCTCGTTTCAAGTGTATCGGCCATAGTGATAATTCAGAAACCATTAATCTGAGGCTTCGGGCCTCGACCTGTTAACCGAGAAAAAGGTATCTGACTCTGGCTTGGAATGCCTCGGGGGCCAGAAAGACGATCAGCAATAGTCGGATCAGAGATTGGTCTGGAGAAGACCTGAGCAAGCTCAAGAGCGGAAGCCACTTTCCCATAACGCTGCCCAGGGGCAGGCGCGGAGTCGGGTTTTGGGTTTTCGACAGGCTTGCGCCAGGAGTCAGGTGACGGTGGCCTTTCCTGTTGCTGCAGCTGCAGGTCATTGTTGTGTTTCTCAATTTCTCTGTAATTCCTCCAACTTTCATTTCCTTTGTTCCTCCTCTGAGCATCTGTTCTTTCGATGTCCACAAGTTGATCTCGCCTATCAGAACTCCTCGCTACCCTTTGATCACCCAGAAATTTTTTAGCTTTTTCACTGTAACCGGCAGGAGTAACTTGCAAAGACACTGGATCCATCTTGGGAGCATCTTGCTTGATCCTTCAAGCAGTAAATAATGCAAATAAAGATGAGAAAAAGAGTAGTGTGAACATTCACTAATCTTTGATTCATAGAAACTCTAATTAAAAAGAACTGAAATTAGATCGATACCTAGAGGGAGGTTGACTGTCATAAAGGTTAACGGCAACACCATCAATTCCCCGATCCTTCAGAACCTGGTAAACGGATTGACAATCATGATAATAAAGCTAACCATGGAACAATCATACAGAAAAGATGTAGAAAGGACCCACAACCATCAATTATTAAGAATCTAAGATAAAACCACAGCTGGAGTAGCAGCAAGACCGAGATAAAAAATGAATATCCAAAAAGCCTATAAATAGAGGTTTAGAACTAAAGCAGCACCAAGCCGAAACAATAACTAGAAATTTCCAAATGAATTTTTCAGACAATTTGATAATGACAGGGAAATGAACTTACCACTTCTCGTGGACGAGCCCCAGCGAACACAGCATTTCTGTGACAATGACAAAGACCGAATGGAGAGGATCAAAAGAGAGTTCTAATTGGGAAAAAACTAAAATTCGAAGAGAAAGCAGCATGAGAAAGGTAAATTGTGATAGTAAAGAAAAATACTATCTTTTGAACTGTTTTATATCTGATAAATAACAGATAAATGTACAACAAGCTTAGTTCTTTTCTTAAGCTAACGTTATCAGACTTAAAGCTATTAATGGTATTTCTGCTACCGCAGCTTCATCAATAACTCTATTATAAGTTATAATGGGTTATAACTTATTGCCAGTGTCCTTTACTGTTACAACCCGTTAATGTAGTCACTGCTGCTCCGGTCCTGAACTACTGGTACTGCTTCTTCACCAACTCTAGTGATTGCTAAGTCTCGTGCTATGACTTACCATCGTCATTGGCAGTGAAAACCTCATGAAAAGGGTACCTGCAGTGGGTGGTCTTTGAGTGTTACTTATTGCATGAGAGTGGGCTAACAAGTTCCAAGTTGTAACTTCTCTGCCATTCTAACACTGAAAATGTGCAGACTTAGCAAGCTGAAGACCCAATTGCCTTTTCCTAAAATGCACTCATTGTCAACATTAAGGTACTTTGTTGAAGTCATTATAAGTTGCCACAATTTGATAAGGCTGTGAACAATGACCAAGTTTATTAGCATCTCCTTGGAGCACAGTACCTTTATCATCTCCTTGGCGAATAAACTTACATAAAAGTTACATGTATTGCTATTTTGAAACAGTTAGTAATTCACCTCAGTTTATCATATGTCAATTACTTTAAAGTTTCATCAATGGTAAATGTAATCTATTAATCATTTCATGAGTTATAAAAAAGTCAAATAGATTAAGAATGCAAACAGGTCCAGAAGAAATAAACAACACACCATTCTGTGAGCTAGTTAGTAAAAGTTGGCAGACCTTTTGATTTCAGCGTTTCCCTCCAATTGTTCAAGAGGAGGTGAGCAAGGCTTCAAATTCAATTTTGGGCGCTCTACAGCTCGATTAACGACCATTGATCCAGTAAACCCAGGTTCTACAGGATTTGCAGTTCTGGGTAATTCATTGTCATCCATCACATGAATCGGATCACTTGGCTGCTGGTGTCCCTATCACTCAAAAAGACGAATTGCAAATATACATTAAATTATTCTTGATTTCAAGTTCAATGGAAATACCAGAATGTTAAAACACCGACTTTTACCTGTTTATAATCGACGGGAAGCACTAAATTCTCTAACGGTTTGGATCTTGGAAGTAACTTCAATTTGGGTCGCTCTGATGTTTCTGAAGTCCCCGGAGACTGTAACTCAGTCTCAACAGATACTCCAGCAGTGTTACGTGGCTGAAACTCCTTGTGATTAACGGATGGATTCCTCCCATGAGTCTCCGCGTACATGGTAGACCTGACTCTATCACGAGACAGTGTCTCCTTTCCACCATTGTGAATCCCATCACCAGCAATCAGACTCCTTTCCATACGCGTCACCAATGCAATATCATGATCGTCAGTTCCACCCAACACGTCTACGCCATTGTTGATATTCCTGTTATACATATCTTTGCCCCGATAATGAAATTCTCTCTCGGGTTCCGACTGTCCAATGACCTCAACATCTTTTAGAGGATGAACATGTTGCGAATGCCACCGACCAGATGAGACCTTCTCAATGGCACTAGCATGTGCCAGCTTCACTGCAACATCCGGAGCTGACCATGAAGCAGATACAGGATCCCTTACATGTGCCACCACCTTCTTCACACCCCACGGATTTGAATAGGAACCAGCAACCACTGACCTGGAATTGACACCCATGTTATGATAATTCACCTCAGCACTCCCATGAACTTCACTATGCCTTCCAGCATTTCCAGCGTAAGAACTAACTGTTGGATCACTAGACAAATGAGAGGGACGGGTTGAAGACAGTTGACTACCAACTCTAGCACCAGCCAAACTATCTATCTTAGGTTCTACCACATGACTTTGCTGAGCATGGTCGTTCTCATCACTGACAGTTCGACGAGGACCTGACAACCCATCCAAAGGCTTGCGTTCATCCTCGTCAAAATTGCGGCCAATGTGAGCACTGTGACTTAAAAATGGGGTCTTGTCCTCAAAGTTCCTAGCTGACCCAGCTGATGCTGGCCGCAAGCGTTGATTGGACCTACCCATCAAATTTCCCCATGGCGACTGCTGATCAAAACTACCACGATCTGCAGGTCTCGCCATTCTGTCCAAAAATACGAACCATATTCAAAATTTCAAATTAGAAATCCACTTCATATATTTTACTGTTCTGAATTACCAAGTAAATAAAACGTCAACCACATGCTTCAAATAAATAATTAATTTAAAGTTCATATGGTTTTTACATTTCAAGGATCTATAAGTTAGATCTCAACAATTTATGTAAAATATCAATTAACGAAGCACTGAGCTCCACCAAACAATATAAACAAATAAACCTGGATTCAATAAATTTATGGGAAATGACACTACAATTGGGTATAAAATTCAACTTAAAAAAATGATCTTGAATTGAAATCAAATGAACAAGTATAGTATAGTATTGAACTCAAACCCAAAGAGAAAACCGACATTTTTCCAAAAATAATATTACAAAAACAGACTTAGACACGTAAACTTATTCCGATATGATCAATAATGAAATGAAATGGGCGAAAAGGTCAAAAGAACTCACACGCCAGGTGCAGAGGGGAGACGAAGATCGGAAGGAATCGAACCGCCATGGAAATCTTTGAGAGTCATCGTTGCTTTCTTCTTCGACATTTTCACTCTACTCGCTTCTTGCAATCTCTCACTAAATTATTCAATATATATGAGAATCTACACAGATGTGTATATATAAATATAAAAAAAACCTTCTCCCCCAATTTGATAATTTACTGAATAAATCTGTATAAAAATATAAAATAAAAAATTATAGTTCCGCTCTTTTCCCCTATCTAAAAATCTATCTAATAGTGATAATTGCAGTCTGCAGAAACTTAAACAGAGAAAAGGAAACTGGTATTTGGGAGAGAAGGGTTTGAAACCTTCGTTTGGGAGACGCTAATCCACTCAATTCGTCTGCCCTAACTGTGCTTTAGGTTTTTCTTTTCTTTTTTTTTTATTCCTTGAGAATATTACATAATTCTCCCCATAGTTTTCCACAAATACAAAGACACCCCATCCCTTTTGGAAAATGACACAAACCTCCCCAGTCATAGACCGACACTCAACGCTTACACTTTACTATACTATATGCGTTATAATCCAATTGCGATTTAACACAATAATGTGTCACTTTTGAAATAATAATTTATAGATATATATATGAAGTTGTGCTTTTTCAAAATATTGACGTGTTTAAATTTGTTTTTCTTTAATAACAAGGTCATAACATTCTTATGTAAAGTTATGGTTTATCAAGATTTTCTTTTTTATTTTTTAAAAACTCATCTAGAATATTGAAATTGTGCTTTATCAGAAAAAAAATATATATATATTTATTGAAGATTAAAAAAAAATCATATTGCATATGTATTCTTCAAAGTTTGATATAAAAAGATTTTTGATTGAATGAACTGAATTGGATTTGACAAATCTAGAAAAAATTATGAATTTGATAACAATTGTATGAAACTAGAACTCTTATCCTTTTTGTTAAAATAACTTATTTTTATTATAAATAATTTTCAAATCAGAGCATAAACTCAACTCGTTTGAACACAACTCTCGACTAGACAAAGAAATTGTGCACGTATATTTTCCATTTTATTCTCTACCATAAGATGCATTATGTTTGTCATAAACATGCCTCTTAACTAAACATTGTGTTGGATAAAGAGAAAGTGACAACTATCGAGTATGTGATATCTAACATTTGGTATGTCTTCCTCTTACTAAGATTAAATAATGTCTTTGTGAATTATGGTCATTAACGAGTATATAAGCAGCGATTACAAATTCAAATGAGCTCGAAGTCTACTTTGATGAGTAGTTGTGAAGGAGCATTGGTCATAAAATAGAGTAGCATCAAAGGCATGTAATTTAGATCCAAAACATGCCCAATCTTGTCACACCTTAGCACTAGACTCTATATGATTTGGGAATGACAAAATTGAATATGCTCGAAAAAGTTGCACTAATGACATATTTAGTATATTAGACTTTGATAAGAATGAATATAAATAAAAGCCAATTGTCATTTATCTTATCTAGTCGAACAACAAATTTGTCCCAACCATTTCGAGTAACATGTTTGTCTTATTCAATTAAACGTACCAAATATGTCGTGAAATAAACAAGATGAATCAAGAATGGGACCACATGCTCTACTCCAGACACAATACAACATGCAAAGTCAGATGAGATAACTGACGATTCAAGTTGGGGATTAAATACAGAGTCCCTATTTATGTCTACCAAGAAGTGAAATACAAAACTGTCAGCAAAGAGAGAAATACTTCATGACAGATCATG